>JAJMJB010000058.1:0-22669 GCA_030568895.1 Casaregolazyma suthepensis
GGATAATACCACTTCCGTGATATTACCGTGTGGTGGACCTTAAATGCTATTGGCTTCACTTGCTGACATAACAGGTGTGTTAGGGATAATATAATCATTTAAGACTGAAAGTCAACACATATGACTATACGAGTTTCGTAGAAAATAACCACACGGCGTACTACCATATAAAGTATTGCGAATCAAAATTCCTGATAAACAGCAGGGGGATCGCTCGTGTCAGTGCATAACTTGCTTATTCTACATCTTCCATGTTTGCAAAACTGGGCATGTCAGTTTCAAAAGACAATTTCTTGGCCACTTTCGGATGACCTCTCAATGGCATCGAGAATTTTATGTAAGCTGACAGCTGCATCAAAATCAACCAGGCGATCCCGTTTCTCAGGCGAGTTCTTTGCAAATTCTTTCCAAAGTTCTTCGATGTTTTCGACTTTTGGAGGATGATCAAAAGCTTGATAATCAACAATTTCCCCATTATCGTTGGTCGCAACGCTTACTTTCAAAGGGATATATTCAGAATAGGCGTTTGGTCCTTGTACGAGTATATCACCCTTTGTTCCCCTTATGCGCCATTCCAATTTCGGGGACAATCTGTTTGGCTGCCCAGCGCTGACACTGAATGAGAACACTGTCTTCCTGGTCATAGTTCCAATAATATTTATATGATCCGGGCTGGTTTTCGTCTTGGTACCAACAGCTTTTCTTTCTTCATCCACAAACGTCACTTCATCAAAAATTGAATGCACTGATGCCTTGAGGGAAGAGAATTCCCGGCCAAGGGCAAACCTAATGGCATCCAAAGAATGGCCCACGGGAATACTCAGTAGAGTAGCACCATTCTTCGCATCATACAAGTAGTCGGGGCGACGTTGGCCAGTGACCCCCCAGTTTGGCGTACCACCAGTATAGGTAAACGAGAAAACTTCACCAATAACGCCAGTCTCAATGAGCTGTTTGACTCTGAGAATAACCGGATCTAGGCGGCTTTGAAGGCCAACCAGCACAGTAGTGTCGTTTGCCTTTGCCTCCTTCGCCAACTTCTCTGCCTCTGTAAGGCCGTTTCCCAAAGGCCACTCCACGTAAACAACTTTCTTTTTCTTCAACAATGGCAAGGTTAGGTCATAGTGATTAGGGACCTTTACAGTTACAATGGCCAGATCAACGTCATTATCGTCAACGAGCTCTTCCAATTTACTGTAGGCTTTGGTTTTCTTATCGAGATCAAAATATTCTATAGCTCGCTCTCCAGATTCCTTTGAAGAATTTAAAACTCCAACAATTTGATAGTCTTGGCCAAGAGCTTTCAAAGCCGGAATATGGCTATCAGCAGCCCAAGAATTTGGAGCTCCTGCTCCGATTATCGCAACACCGTAAACCATGTTTTCAATAAGTCAAAGTATCTGAGATATTTGAAGTAAAGAATGACATAGACGTCTTGAGTGATTATATACTTTTGATGCGGCGGAATTGGCCCCTGGATGATTACAAAGCGATTGCGTTATTACAAATTAGGTTCTGCCATAGGTTCCAAATTCGGTAACTAAATTGCAGATCTCAATCCCTGGCTATATCGGATTAAGCCGTTATATAAAAATTCCAGTAGCAACTGAACAGTATACAAAAGTCAGTTCTTAAAATATTGCTAAGAATGCTATAATTATTTTCAAATGACATTTATTCTGTCAAAAATCAAAGATTGACGCTGGATTGATTTCGAGGAGGTTTATCCGATTTCTTATCCCCGATAACCTGTGCGGAGTTACTGCATCGCCGGCTTTTGATATATGTAAACTAAGATAATAATAATAATAATAATAATAGTGAAAAAATACATCTGTGGATATTTCGGATTACTGATATGTCACTCACGTTTCTGAGGCTCGTATGCCCATGGAAATGCAATAGTGTTAGAATGTATGAGTATCATGAGCATCACATAAAATACAAAAGCTGCAATTCATCTACGTCGTAGCATTTATAAACTCTTTCTTGTATGAATTGACAGACCCACTTCCATATTCTCCTTTATAAGGCTCAATTCTTGACTCGACAAACTCCCTGGTGGCTTTGTAGTGCTGTAAAGACTCAGGATGTGCTTTGAGCCAGTCTTCTTTGGATTTGGACCAGTGCCATCTTTTGAGTTCATATCCTTTAAAATATGCTTCTCTCCAGCTTATCTCATAGTTTGGAGGTTTATTCTTGTCGTCTTCATCCCACGCGACTCTGATCATTTCGTCAAAAAAGTCTTCATCGTGAGGGAACCATGAATGCCAGTCAAGAACATTCTTTTCGCGTCTGTTTTTTTCCCACGTTACTGATTGGTCCTTCGATGGAAGTGGATGAGCACCGCTCCAGAACTGAGCCGATGCTCTTGCTTGGTACTCCATGGCTTTCCAAGTCAGGCCATCAGTGAAATAACCCGCAATGGCTAAAGAAGGATCTTCAGCCCACCAAGTCGTAAGATAGAAGTTTTTGAGCCATTTGAACGAAGTAATTCCGCCATAAGGTTCAGTATATTCTTTCAGAAAATCAAGTTCTAGTTGGTATCCTGTTCCAAATATCACTCTGTCGATGTTGTCGGTCGATGTGCCATCGTTAAATACAGCCTTAACAGTTGACGGTTCGCTTCCCGGTTCAAAAGACTTGATTGTCCCTCGAACATTGACAAATGGCTGCGATAGTGCATAGCTAAGAATTCGTACTACACCTCTGACTGAAACAAAGATTTCTTTGGCATGGTCCTTAATGTGATGGACAATGTCAGCTACACTAATAGAGGAGCCGATTAGTAGCACCCTCTTATTGTCAAAGTCGCGTGCGTTTCGGAAAAACTTAGTATGAGAAAACAATTCAGAAGACGTTCCTATAGGCCCTGTGCCAGGGATCTCGAGGATATATGGTTTGCGGTGTCTTCCAATTGCAATATAGACGTAATCAAATTCAGCAGCGGGCGAGTCCTTGGCAGTAACAAGCCACGGTGATCCCGGGCCATTTACTTGTTCAACCTTCACAACAGGCGAATTGTACCGTACGAACCGCGAAGCAGGTCCCGAGAAGAAGCTGTTTACGTAGTCGAAGACTGTTTCAGCCGGTACAAAGCCATTGTCAGTGCCATATCGAGCACGGCCCTTGATGCCATATTCGGAATTGGGGTCTGAGCGCTCCAGGCTTTTAGTAGAAAAACTCATAATCTCAGGTAAAACATTGGTATCCAAGCCGGGATAAAGAGAAACGTCGGGATTTGGAATAGGTCCCTGGAGCTTATGGTCATTAACCCATGTTCCTCCTGCTACCCCTCTGCTTTCAAACACCTGAATATTTTTAAATCCATATTCAAGAAATACACTCAATGCTATAGCGCCCGCAGGACCTGCACCGACTATGGCGATTCTTTTCTCCAGGTCTAGTTTGGTCATGACAGTGGTGGAGATTGTCAAGATCAATCATCGGGTCTAAGGAAGAGGTGAAATGATGCGATGACGTCTTTTTGGTGAAATATCACGTCACGGTGGTTTTGTATGCGATCCACGTTGGAGTTTCTGGGGTATATATAAGTATGGAGTATTAGAGTATTTTGGCGTTTTATTGCTGGAATCGGCCGAGATGGCTCAATTTGCTGGTTGAGTGAGGAAGTGCTGTGAGTTAACGAATGATTGACAACTACACGAATGTATGATGCGTTATGAAACCTGTATCTGAGTCTTTTCAAAATACCATAAAATAACATATTCTTTTGCTGTGATTATCCTCTGCTTTGTGCTGTCATTTCTGCTCTCATGGACATCTATCTCTCATGGATCCATCATTGTCATAAAAAATCAAACATTTAGCCCTAGACTTCACAACAAACCAGCATGCCCCTCGTCACGCTTAAACCTCCCTAATTATCATCCATTACGCTTCAACTTCTTCCCCGAAGCCACCAACTCAGAAAGCTTTTGTTTTGCAAAGCTGCTAATTCCCCGTTGAAACACCAAATCCAGTTCTTCCAACGTAAGCTGTTTAGTTTCCGGTATAATGAAGTAACTTATAACAAAGGCAACAAAGTTCCACGCTCCGTAAAAGTAAAGAGCTCCACTAGGAGTCATGGAAGAAGCCATTTTCGGCCACGACATACTCAGCACGAAGTCAAGAATCCAATTGAGTGCCATACAAGTACTCACCCCAAATGCTCTAACATTTAATGGATACGACTCTGCATTGAGAGTAAAACTGACTGGCCCTATTCCTAGACCATAGGCTAGAACGAATACGTACATTGACGTTAGACCCGAAGCCAATCTCTGGCTGTTGTCATCAATATAAAGACTTCCTCCAAGCCAAAATAGTGTTCCACCCAGTATAGGAAATGTCACAAGTAGCATGATTCGTCGCCCGTACCTGTCAATGATTTGCGAAGATGCAAAAGTGGCTAGGAAACACCCACCGCCAATGCCGATACTACCAGCAATTGCTGTCTGTGGATCTACACCGGAGTTAACCAAGATGGTTGTCGTATATCCAACTAGTACATTCACGCCACAGTATTGCTGCATGAAAATGCCAAAGTTGGATACAAAAAAGGCAAATCTGACTCTGGTATCTGCCAAAACTAGCTTTGCCTGTTGTGCATATGAGATTCTTTCCAGTTCATTTTCCTCCTTCAATGACTCGTATAAAACGTAGAAATCTCGCGCACCTTGGAGTGGAGTTTTTCTGATTTTTTGCAGAGCATTGAAGGATTTGGCACTTTTTCCGTGTGAGAGTAGCCAACGGGGTGATTCAGGAATAAGGTAAATCAGAATGCCAGTAATAAATGGTGCAACCACAGAGGAACCGATCATAAGACGCCATGACGTATAGCCAGGAACATTCACAAAAGCTCTGTTCATAATAGAGCCGAACATGACCCCGAATGCTATGAATGTCTGCCAAAGCATGAGAAAGGCACCTCTAGACACCGCAGGAGACGATTCAGCAATAAGAATCGGAACGACTGAGCTATTTAAGCCCATTCCAACGCCTAGGAAAAGACGAGCTACTAGAAGAGAGCCCCATTGATAGCTGAATGCTTGCCATAGAGAGCCGGCCACGCCTATAATGCATGATAGAAACACCACGTCTCTTCGTCCAACAAACCTGTCGAGAAAAATAGCAATTGGGCAGCCTATTAGCGCAGCTGCGAGATATGGAGCTGCATTGGTCACACCAAGAACGTTGACATTGACGAGGTTGAATTCTTTGGCATATTCGACTTGAGCACCACTTACAGCCGATTCGTCCATACCGAAATTGACAGCGGCAAATGATCCAACTACACCGACCATTACCATTCTAAAAGGCTGAGAAAGAATGGGGTGCTGCTTTTCCCTTTCCAAAGCCACTCTATCATGCTCTTCATAGTCTGCCGAATAAATGGCATTCTCGTCATTTGCAAGAAACGCGCCCTGTGCGACCAGAGATGAATAGTCTTTCAAATCGGGATATTTTTCTAAGAGTGATTCCACTTCTTCAGAGACCTTTTCTTTTGCCTGAAGCGGTCTGAATAGAGCCGACTCCAATGAATGATCCTCTACTTGATCCACCAGAGCTGCTAGTTTTTCAGTCATAGAAGATGCCGTACTGCGATTACAGTATTTTTAAAAAAGAATCCGTACTGCAATTACAAGATTTTTAAAAAAATTCTCGGCTACATTGTTCCTTATAACATTTCTGCACTGGTTCAGTGACTCTGACCATGGGTTACGACTATCGGCTCAGAAATGGCGTTATTGATCCAAATGGCAATAATCTTCAAGTTCCATGACATTTTGTGAGGCTTTATATCAGATGTGTAGAGAGATCCGAACGTCAAACCCATGGCACACGTGTTGGTGGTATTCGCTTTGACCGTTGTGGCCAATTGTAATGGCCATGGCTGATCCTGATTCTCAAGAATTCCCTCTATCTATGCTATCGATATGCAACATTACTAAAAGTCTAATAGAACTATATTCTAACAAAGATGGCGAATATACAAGATTTGGTGCCGTTCAAGCTGTAAGCCCATGTATGAAAGAGAATTTCGACAACCCAATTTCAGATCAAGCCCGTATTAACTAAATAACAGACAAGATAACTATGAAGTAAACTAGAAGTAATAATAATAGATACAACTGTCAATCCACTGATCTGATCGGCATCCTTGTTCCGGCCTGCAGATAAGCCGCTGATAGGCACTGGAAACTGCCAAACTGGTACCTGCATTAGTGCTAGAGATGCTATAAGGACATCAGGGCCGGCTATTGCGCAATACAGATAAGGCAAATCACGCAACGTGCCATGGATTCTCCAATGAATTATAAATTTATGTGCATGCTGGTAAAATGCTGCTCAATATTGTATTTTCTAAATAATGACCATTGCACAACTGGATCAGAAATACCGTTTACGTCCTTTCAATGAAGCAGAGCCTACCAAGGACAATTCCCTGGATTTCATAAACCTCAATGCTGTAGATTTAGCAAGGTTCAAAGAGGGTTCTGAGGGTCTTGCAGAAAGACGGGAACTTGCTGGCATTCTAGAAGATGCTGTTCGTACTCATGGCTTCTTTTATATTGTTAACCATGGTATTAGCCATGAGCGACTGTCTCGCCTCAAATCAATTGGACAAGCAATTTTAGAACAGCCAGAAGACGTCAAAGCCAAGTATCGTTCCGGTGCTTTGACTGCTGACCAGGAAGACAGAAGTCGCGGCCTTGGTGCTGAGAAGGGCGACGGATACAAGCCAAAGAGGTACTGGGCAATGCAACAGGGCGTGCGTGACAATATAGAACTTTTTAACTTTCGTGATCTCCTCCATGACGAATATATTGCCTCGCCAGAAAAGAAGCTTCCGGAAATCGCTAAAGACTACCTGCCGGAGATTTCTAGCTACTTCAGATATATCCATCTTGATATTTTGAAGAAACTAACTTCTCTCTGTGATTTAGCTCTGGAGATCCCTGAAGGTACTCTGTGGAATGCTTTCAAACTAGTTCCAGGTGATATAGATAATTCCGGGGGTGGGTTTGGTAGATTCATGATATACCATGGCATGACCGACGCTGAGGAGCAAAAGACCGACAACACTTGGCTACGTGGGCATTCTGATTCAACTGCATTTACCTTTATAGTCTCACAGCCAATGGCAACCTTACAGATAAGAGATTACTACACCGGAACTTGGAAATATGTGCCTTATGTTCAGGACGCACTTGTCGTGAACATTGGAGATGCTTTTGAGTTCATTACTGGGGGCTACTTCAAGTCGACTATACACAGAGTCGTTAAGCCTCCCATTGACCAACAATCTAGAAAGCGTCTTGCTATTATATATTTTTGTGGCCCTTCATACAATACCACTATTGATCCCGACGAATTGAACTCGCCGAAATTGAAGAGGCTCAACTATGACACGCCAAAAGAGTGGCATAAAATACAATATCGGGATTGGAATGAAGAGAAGGGTCGTCTCTTTGGCGATTCTAAAGTGAACAATTCCAAAGGAGAGGCTCCAAACAATGTCTGGCTTTATGGAAGACTGGCAGAGAGGTGGCACCAAGAGGGCAAGACTTTGCCAAAGCCTCCGATATCTGATGAGAAGATTATTAGAGAATGACTAATATCAGTTTGCTCGATAGTTAGTTCCATATTCATGAATTCACAGCAGTTAGTTACTTTCCCTACCTTGGGATTAGGCTAGTTCTAGAGGCTTGAATATGATATTTAGAGTTCAAGTTGGGTCCTTATTGTATATGCTCTATGGGCATGCTGAATAGGTATTATTATTATTATTATTCCTAATTTACGTCTAATAGGTATAAAATATGCGTATTTTGCCGCACATTTGCGGATTTGATTTGCCGATGGGCCACTTCCTGATAACAAAGTCTGGTTGGTAGAGTGTATACTTTTTGATTCAATGCATAAAATATTACCTTCTGTAAAATGCTATAGAATTTCCAATAACTTAATCCATTCTCGAACCGGTCGTTGAGAAAGACGTGCCGCTATGGATATCGACAGGTGAGCGGGGCATGCTGCTAGCGGTCAGAAAAATCTGTTGCTCCTCCAGTAAAGATGCCAAATAGTCTCGGCCCAGTTGGTTGTCATTCTTGACAGCTGCGTACGATCCGTTCTTCACGTCCAGCAAGAGGTTGGTGAGGGTAGTAACAATGTTCTTCAGCGAGATAACAGTATGACAGTTCGGGAAAAGAAACCCAAACACCGCTTCTGAGCGTTTGAGTAACTCGAGTGCCTGCGGTGCAAAGGAGCTCGATAAGTCAGCGTAAACGTATGCTAATACTGTGACTGTGGCATTCCAGAGCATGTGGGCGACTTCTGCCCAGCCAATGAGAAACTCAGACTCCGTGTGGATAGTGAAGGCTATCTCAACGATAATGTTTGCGTGATACAGAGCGTTCTGAATGTTAAGCTCCTCGCGCGGTTGCAGAAGCTCAGCGGCGTTATATAGCCGCACTATGAAAGGACGCTGGATCAGCATGCATACGTTATGGTACTGAAGGTCCAAAAGGACAGCATGCCTTTGCATCCAGGTCGTCAACTCTAATTTGCCTGTTACCCGCATTTCTGAAGGTAGGCTTTCATGCCATGCATCAAGTTTTTCAAGAGTAGATGAAATGTTAGGAGCCCCGTGTTTACAATTAGCTGGGTTGCTTCCAAGATCATCGATGAAATCTGTCAAAATTCCCGAACCTACTTCAGCACCTATGAGTGCCAGTTGAGCGATGTGGGTGGTATATTGATAATTCTCAACATCCTCTTGGCAACTACTGCATGAGCAGACCAGGCACATAAGTTCCTCCTTGGCAGGAAAGGGGCATTTGATAAGGCCCCTCTCAATGGCTGTAGGCAAATCCAATTGCATAGAGCATTGAAAATCCAGTGCGAAGAGAGTCCACCATAACTGCATATGTGCAGTTTTTTCAGAATTAGGCAAATTCTCAGGGGGTGGCCGATGAAGCTTGGCAATGTAGGCCTTGCGAACGGTGACACCGGCTAGATTGTAGGCATCGTGAAATGCATTTCCCTTCAAAAAGTAGAGAACCATAAGAATATGACATCTCATGACGTCTAAAGTAACCTCTGTATCGATCCTCATGTACTCACGGCTACGATTAAAGTACTCGAAACCGGGCCATCTGACTCCATGTCCATGCATTGTGGATGATTTCTGCCTGCCAATTCCAATAGCATTACTGTGTTGCATACCAAGGGCAATCATACAGTCGGCCAAGGAGTTCTTTGCCCCGTATATATCAAAGCTAGTCGGTGGTGAGAGGGCATTTAGTTCCGCGAATTCCGCTTGGCTCATAATGTGAAGAAGCGGATGGCAGCATTCCCAGAAAATGCGAAGATAATAGCTCCGTTCACTTTTGATCAGTGCATTAGATGCTATTGAGTTATCCCTGGACGGCAGGTCGGGGTGCGGCAACTGAGGGAAGAGTTTGCCGGCAAGCGTCGAGCCAGAGATAGACGAAGATGCAGGCCCATCTTTGGCAAAGAAGCTCTGGACGTGAAAAGTGATGTTATGGATGTTTTCCTGCAGTGGTGTCCCCCAAGCAGTTTCTAGATCCTTGCCCACTCTGGCATAAGAGATTGAACTGGCCGGACTGCTTTCATCAGTGGAGCCACTGGTACCAACAGAAGACAATTCGGCCCCTGTAGCTTCGGCCCTGTCGTTGTTGGAGGTACGAGATGAATCACGAGACACGATACACTCCGCCCCGACTCTGATGCATCGGTCACAAGGTTTCTGTTCATTGCATTTGATACGGCTGATGCGACAGCGATCACAGGCTATAGCCGTCTTTTTCCGCTTGGAATTCGAGTCGGCATCGTTATTCTGACTGCTGTCAAAGGTGATCTGGCTTCGAGGCTTAGCGGAAAACCTGAGGAACATGAGCGGGTCCTTTCGAAACACACAATACTGTTGAAGCTAAGGAGAATAGTCGTGGAGAGATGATATAATTACAGTGACGGGATCGGTGCTTTTAGAACAGTTCCTGAGCCGGATTACCTGAGACCGGATTCAACGAAAACCGATTCAAGAAAACCCTATTCGAGACGGCCTGATGCCAATTTTGTGTAAAAGTATCTGAATGTATTAGATATTACCCGGCATATGCCATTTCACGTCTCCATCGGCAAATTTCTTGTTTGGTTTTTGGTTGATTTTGGAGCGGTTGCTTTGTAATATTGGAAATAAGAAATGAAGTTGGTTTTTCACGGTTAGTAAATTTACGTAAATCCGGATAATTATCAAATCATTGCAGACACAAATCGCATGAATCTATACTTTTCTTTATTTTGTAAATCTATACTTTCTTTATTTTAATATTTTTAAATTTTTATAGAAGTATAAGACTGGACGAGTGGAATTAGAAAGTAGTGAGGAAAATATCTAATGGTCTAGCCGAAGAATCATGGACAGCGAATCCATGCACTAGATAGTATACTAAATCATACACTAGATAGTATCTACTAATCCATCCATTAGAACAAGATCTCTCTCTTTCTTCTAAATCCAATTAAAAGCACTCAACTCTACTTTGAATCGGCTCCAAAAACCAAAACCCTCTCTTCCAAAGGCAGTTTCTGCTGCTTCTCTGGGGCCGTAACGCCCTCCTTAGGAACACCAAACACCATCTGTGCCGTGAGATTCCAATGAGACGGGATTTTCCACGTCTTCTCAACCTCCTTGTCAATTAGGGGATTGAAGTGCTGTACGTTGGCACCCAGTCCCAGAGCATGTAGGGCGGTCCACACGTAGTACTGGTGCATACCACCGCTCTGGTGAACCCAATCATCTACCTTATCCTTGTAGAGATCTGGGGAAATCTCTTTTAATGCATTGACAGCCGATTCATCGTTATAAAACAAAATGGTACCGTATGAGTTGGAAAAGTTGGTGATTTTCTGCTTGGTACCGCCGTTCCAACGCTCCTCGCCAAGCTGAGCGAGCAGAGTGTCGGCAACTATAGACCAGAGCTTTTTATGGTCTTCTCCGTACAGAATCGCAAGTCTGGCCGTCTGGCTATTAAAGGCCGATGGAACATCGAGAATAGCCTCCTGAGCAACCTTGGTAAGTGTGCTATCAGGCACTGTTGACTTTGGCAGCAGTTCACGCAAAGAACGACGGTTATGAGTGGCCTCGCTGAAGCTCGTTTTAACAATTGCTGGCGTCATTTTGGGCGCTTTACTCAAGTGTCGAAGTATGGACGAAATTTTGTCTGAGTTGACAAGTAGCAAATATGAGAGCAGGGGACGGCTATTTAACATGTTCGGAACGGCCTCTGAAAATTACCGCTTTGGGCGATGTCTCGCAATCGGCATCGGAACAAGGATCAAAAATTACCCCATTCGGAAAGCACAACAACTTAAGATTTCCACTGACCGACGGGGTCATTTGCCGCATATGGTAATATACCGCCTGAAAAACCTACATAAGAGTGCTTATTATTATATTACAAATGCTTTGTAATTAGGTTCAGCAGTTTTTGAAACTTCCCCCTCTTTCCGTCGAGTTCGCCATGTCAAAGCCAATTACAAATTTAAAACCACGGCCTCGTGATTCAGCTGAGTAATAAGACACAGAGCCGAATCCATGCTCAAATCAGCAGGATAATCAGCTTGATTTTGAATTCAAATCTTCTTTGGGATCGTTGGTTCCAGTTTGGTGTCTCATTGTTGTTAATCAATTTATTGTCCTATATTGGTCAGCGAACTCGTATTCATATTTCCATCCAGCAATTCCAGCTAGGTTGTCTCTAAATATAATAGTCTTCAATCAGTTATACATTCTGTCAGCTAGTTTACGAAACACTTCAGGTGCATCGAATTTATCCAGCACCAGTTCAATGCTTCGAATGGCCGTTGGCTCCGCAAACTCCTTATCGGAAAATAGCTTGTCCAGCTCATCATTTGTTTGGATTTTATACGTCTCCATTTTCTTGGGATTGAATACTTGTAATAAAGAAGAATAGTCCCACATATGAACATCATTATAGTAGGCTGCACTACTATTAAAAAATCGTTCAACTGTGTAGCCATCGTTGTTCAAAACAAACAAATAGGGCTTGAGACCCCATCTAGCCAGCGTAGATATTTCTGTAGCCGTTACCTGCAATGATCCGTCTCCAGCCATGAGAATAACTCTTCTTTCTGGATCTACTTCTTCTGCTGCAAATGATACTCCACAACAAGCACCCACAGAGTATCCAATTCCGGCCCAAAACATCTGCATGATTACAGTAATGTCTTTCGGGAAACTTGTATGACTCAATGTTCCAAAAGTTGATGTGCCTGTTTCAGTTATTAGTATGTCTCCAGGTCTTAAGAATGAGTTCAAAGCATTCCACAAATGGTCCTGAGATAAAGCTGTGTCGGTAGACGTAAAACGCTTCTTCCGAGGCACCAATGCCGGAGCAGAAGTTTTCTTAGGGAAATCAGCTAAATCTTTTGAAAGTCTTTTCAAAATTGGTTTCAACGACACTCTATCATACTTCTTATCCTGGACCTTTGCGTGGTCACAGTGCAACTCGACAACTTTTGCAGCAGAAAAATCTTGGGAAAAACCACCTGTATTCATATCGGAAGGCAAGGGCCCTAATGAAATAATACAGTCCGATTTTGCCATAATTTCACTAACGTGGGGATCAGAAACGGCTCCTAAGTACACTCCGGCAAACTGAGGGTCGTCTTCATCATATAAGCCCTTCCCCATCGGTGTCACAAGTACTGGATATTTGAGTGACTTCGCGAGGCTCCTTGCCTCATCTTTCGCATCATATCTACCAACCATCGCATCGAACAAGATAACGGGATGTTGCGCTTCAGCCACAATGTCTACTATGTTCTTAACGGCCTCATCCTCTCTCTCCTTCACACTTGGAGGATACGAGACATCTAAGGGCTTATCCAGAAGTGCAGAACTCAGCATTATATCCGTCATATTAGTTGGAACTGATAAATATACCGGTCTCTGGTATATATAAGCCGAAGACAGAGCCCGGTCAATACGCTCTGCGGCTGTTTCAGCATCCTGGATCGCAATTGTTTCTCGAGACAATCTATTTGAAAGTTGTTTAAAAGCACTGAAATCACCGTCACCTAAAGTATGATGAACCAGCTGTTTCTTGCGCTGCAGTTCCATGCTTGGAACACCCACAACGTGAAGTACGCCAACCTGCTCGGCATAACTTCCAGCTGTAGCTCCTAAAGCATTGATTTCTCCGGCACCAAAAGTGGTCACAAGAACACCCAGTCGCTTAATTCTAGCGTATCCATCTGCTGCATAGCCAGCGTTCAGTTCGTTTGTGTTTCCAGCCCATCGAAGCCCTCTTACCGAGGGAAGGTGATCTAATAGATTGAGATTGAAATCTCCAGGAACACCAAAAACTGTACCAACACCAAGCTGTTTGATACGAGTAAACAAATATTTTCCTAGCGCTACTTTAGACATGTGTAGAAATGTATCTAAAAAATGAACGGGGTTAACTGCTTCTTATATATATCATTTTCCTGCCCGCGTCATTCCGCTTCGGAGAAGGTGCTCCGTTACAAGTTGTAGAAATGCTATTTTTGGACAATCAGCAGAAAATAATTAGACTTTGATCTGATATTGTGACAGATGAAGGGGTTTCTATGATATATCTAGCGTTATTTTATATTTTGAGAAATTTTGAGCTCGGTTAAACAACAATTTGCCTAAGGCGTGACTCATGGTTATCGGTTGTATCACTCATTTCATGTTCTATCTTAAGCGGGCTCATATATTTATACATATATTTAGCTTCAAATTTTGCTATAATAGCTAACTTTCTGCACTGTCTTATTTAAGTTTCTTCTCAATGTTTTTGAGCAAAGAGGTTTGGTTCATTTGAAAATGTGGACTTTCGCACGTCCTGAACAGATTTTCATATCCACATCGTCATTTATATACATGGATTTTTCATCATTTTGGGCCCCCCACCTTCTTTCTGACAAGAGCAAGAAGGAAACGTTAGTTGAGTGGTGTAGATGTGCCTTTGGAGACAATAACCTAACTTAAAGGACAATAAATTGATTTACAACAACCTAACTTAAATATACATATTTGCTTAGTCAGGTCGTAGAACAATATATTGATTAACGGAGCCTAACTTAAATTCCCCAGGACAGTTAATTCTTTGGGCATAGTTCAGACAAATTATCAGCTCAATATCATTAAGGAATATCCACTTGAATATGCACTGCGAAATATTAATAACTAGGAATAATAATATTATTATTATTATTATTAATGTCGAGATGCTTGGCATCTAAGATCCAGCTGAAGAAGACGAGGCGAGATCTATCTTTGGGCTCTATCTGCCACGCCGCCCGCTTATCATCTCTGTGACATGCAATCTATCATCTCCTAGCTAGATGAATATCAAATTGCCTCTAAACAAACAAGTACTCTGCTGCTCATTTTAAATACTTTCATCAATTGGATAGCTGTGAATCTTCTGCTCAGCCACCTCAAGTCGTCAATCTTCTGCCCCAGTATTATCAAATGGGGATAGTCTTTTTTGACTCATGCCAACCTCCGAAACCAGTTTACTCTCTATACGATAACTGCTGATATATATATAAAGAAGGCATTTAAATGGTCAGGTAAGTGAAAGACAGAATAAAAGCTCTAGACTCAGGTACTGCGGGGTATGGTGGGGTTTTTCCGGGGAACCCTCATCCCCGTGGCTCCCCCGTAGCTCTTAAAGGCACTGAGATACCCCAGCCCCCAGTGGAAACAGCGGAGGCGCATTTAAGAGGCAGCGCAATAATGGCTAATTAGCAACTTACTTCTGTATCCCGGGGCAATTCTCGGATCTCTAACTCCAGGAAACAAACGGTATGTAGGGATGTGGCAAGCGCAACGAGCCATTAGATCAGGGCCAACGGTTCTGGAACCTATCTGATTGGTTTAAGTGGAAAGGTTGCATTTAGCATAAAGTGCCAAGAACACTTGCGGTCCCTTACAGCATTTTAGTTCTATACTAGTGGCAGTTTTTGGTTTTCAAAGGAGGTGATATTTAGGCAATCCGGGAAGTGGAGGTTTTACCCGAAACAAGACTGGAGAATATTTCACATTTTCCTACCCCGGCAATAATTATAGTACGTAATATTCAGATAGTCTGATTCGTGTTTTATGGGGACTGTTAGGGATCCCCTTTCTATCAAATGTAATAACACGGGAAAATCGGAGCTGAGAACAAAGAACCCCATGCCTTAGTATGCACGGAGATTGAGAGGTAACTTTCAGAATCACCCACTAACTAATTAAGATGTCTCCTGATACAATTTAATATCATCTTTTAAGTCTGTTCTTAACGACATTTTGAAAAATTTTTATGCACATAACTCGGTAAACCCGAAGCCGCAATGCAGATCGCAGGTCCCCAAATCATCCCACAATCTGCAGATATGAGTATCGGGGCCCGTTTCCGAGAGTATGAACATAGATGTGTAATATTAATATTCAGTATGTTCATGTGTTTTTTCTAAATCTTCATCATGGACGGCGTCGGTAGCAATAGCCGAGATTTTGTCTGTGCGACATTGCTTAGTAACGACCCAATACTTCCGCTTTTGGTAGTTCCGGTATCTCCACGGGATAATTTTTCCGAGCTGATCAATCACCCAACAAAGAACATGACAGGCATCTTCGTGGGATCATCTTTTACAGCTGATCATCAGCCAACAAAGAACGGCCCGTCCTCAGTTAGTTTTGGCGGAACAAGGAGCATTATATAATGATACAATGACAGCCCAAAAATGTTCGAGTGAATTGTCACACGATAACATTATAATATTATTATGAGTTCTTTAGAAAGCCAAGTACCATATGGTGCGGGGGCAGAACATCCCTCATCACCGGCATCGATCCCTCATGAGGATGCTCTTACTGGGAAAGAAGAAGATCTTTACCAAAAGAGTGGTCTCTCTGGCAAGGACCTGCCTCGTGTTGGTACATATAGTACCTTATACCGTATGTTTCCACTCAGTAACGTCGATCTCAATGTCAAGTTTCGAAATCCCTATATTATTGCGGCTATCTCGACAATGGGCGGTCTTCTGTTCGGTGCTGCCGGCAGCAATATGACTCCTTTTATTGGTAATGAAGGGTATAACACTGTTTATGGTAATATTCCCGGTATCCAGCAGGGTGGTGTCTCGGCAGCTTTCCCTGGTGGTGCGTTTGTTGGTTCCGTTCTGTCTAGTGGTATCTCCGATTCACTTGGCAGAAAGAATATGATTCGTCTTGGTGCAATTATCTGGATGATAGGTGCTGCTATTCAAGTTTCTTCTGCGGCAATTCCAAGTCGATTTCTTACTGGCTCAAGAGCTGCTCTTTCAATTGGCCGTATAATTATGGGTGTCTGCGTTGGTTTTGCCTCTTCTAACGTCCCATTATTCCTTCAAGAGTTGAGTCCTCCGAGTATCAGAAGTCGAATGGCTGTATTATTCCAGCTGTCTGAGTGTATCGGGATTCTTGTCATGTATATCGTTGCCTGGGGATGCTCCAACATAACTGCAAATTCTGGTCGTGCGGGCCTTGAACTCGCCTGGGGCTTGATGATGATTCCCGGTGCCATTTGGTTTGTAGGGTCATTATGCTTGCCAGAGAGCCCTAGATGGTTGGCAAATATGGGCGACTGGCCGAAATGCATTGAAGTCCTTACTTTCTTGAGAGGAGAGGACCCCGAAGCTCAGGGTATCAAGGCAGAACTTGCAAGTTACCAAAAGGCAATTTTAGAAGAGACAGAGAACAATTCGAAATTCAGCGATCTTTTCACAGGTGTTAGTTTTGGCAGAACTATGGCTTGCTTGAGTGTAATGGCTAACCAACAACTCATTGGTACCAATATTGTTTTGTTCTACGCTAGCTCCATCATAGAAATGACAGGTTACAGTGGTATCGATGTGTTCCGTTTTACTGTTGTGTGGTATGCAGTTAATCTTGGTATGACACTTCCCCCGACCTTCTGGATGGACAGATGGTCTAGGAGATGGGTCTTTATTGGTGGAGCTCTGGGAATGTGTACTTGTATGTGCATTGTTGCCGGTTTGATGGGGAAGTATGGTCAGCCTACTGGTCCAGCGGGATTATGTACCGGAGCTCTAAATACATGTGACCCAACAATTCGTCAGTACATTCCTGCTGATCATAAAGATGCTGGAAAGGCTGCACTTGCATTCTCCATTATCTTTTTTGGTGTTTTTGCTAT
Organism: Casaregolazyma suthepensis; assembly: GCA_030568895.1. Lineage (NCBI taxonomy): Eukaryota > Fungi > Ascomycota > Dipodascomycetes > Dipodascales > Trichomonascaceae > Casaregolazyma > Casaregolazyma suthepensis. The sequence continues at coordinate 17,271 of JAJMJB010000058.1, forward strand.
CGGTTGGGGCCCTGGTTGCTGGGTTTACCTTTCTGAGATATTTCCTCCAAGCCAACGTGGCATGGGAAATGGTCTGGGCTCAGCCATTAATTGGCTTTTCAACTTTGCAATTACAGTCTCTTGCCCAGCTGGCTTTATCAATATTCAATGGAAAACTTATGTGATTTACGCTGTCTTTGGATTTTTGGCTGCTATTTTCACGTTCTTCTTCGTTCCCGAAACTCACGGTCACACTCTCGACGAGATGGACGCCATCGTTAGGAAAGGCATAGCCCCTTACAAAACGGATCCTATTTATCTGTGGTGGAAGGGTCTAAGGAAGGCACGTTAGTGTAGCTTAGTTGCTTGGAGTAGGTTTGTATGGAGTTTTTCATCCTGTCAATAAATTGATTAACAACAATATAAGTCGTTTCCTTCATTAAACGCGATTATTTTATCTTCATTTTAAATATGTAGGCTAGAGACAGCCTTCTCAGAACTTAATGGTTTTCATTCTCATCATCATAATTAAAGTAGACGATTGACCAGTTTTAACAGCCTTTCTGGATTTCGTGATCCAAGAAAAAAAATTTTTGAAAATTTGAAAATCAAAAAATCAAAAAATCAAAAAATCAAAAAATCAAAAAATCAAAAAATCAAAAAATCAAAAAATCAAAAAATCAAAAAATCAAAAAGCAAATATGTATAAGGGCAAAAGCCAATTTTTGCAGCAGGTCATTATCTAAGGATGCACACAGTATATGCTTGTATAGGAGAGTACTCAATTGCGTATGCACTTATTTACCGGTTTAACCCGGCACGCAATGGCGCGGTCGTGGAAATCACCAAAACATCAAATGAACCCATGACTCCGTCTTGTTTTGATATAAAATATAATGCTTGGTCTTCCTGAATAATTCAATCGCCTTTCTATATATACCTGACAGAGATATTACAATATGTTCGTCCTTGTAATAGTTGTTGTCAGTCCGTTTATGATCCTTGTAATAGTTGTTCCATGAAACCTTAATTGTGGTGGGCGTAAGCTGGCTAGGTATATAAATAGCAGGTTTGTCTCTTTTGTGCATTTTCTTATTCTATTGGATGGTTATTTTTTTACTAATGAATTGTCGGTTTGTTAATGCTCTTTGTCTGTTTGTGGCAGCTCTACCGGTCGAATCTTCTCAATTTGTTGCCTTACCTCTCAGGCTGGCAGAAAATAAGGATCATATCAATCTCACTCAGTATATTCATCCTTTTATGAAGAGAGAAGATACCTTTAATTATGGCTATGATGCTGACTACTATCAACTTCTAGTGTCCGTAGATGTCGGCACACCAAAGCAGCCTCAGTCACTTCGCTTCGATACGGGATCACCGTATATGTGGGTTTATTCGTCTAATACTTCAGCGGTATATAACTATGACTCGTCAGCATCGTCCACCAGTCATGCTTTGAACACACGTTTTATTCGGAGCTATTATTTTAACACAGTTGAAGGTGAATGGTTTGCAGACGATGTATCTTTTAATGTCGACAGTAGATCTTTTGTCATTAGAAACCAGTCATTCGGAAAAGTGTACAGTGACAATGTGGAGGCGAAAGATAAAGGTTTCTTTGGGGTTGGTCCTATGGAGTCCTCTGATACGCCATACATCAATTTTCCTCAGGCCCTAGTGAATCAAAACCATATTGCGAGAAATGTATTTTCAGTTTACGTGGACGAACGTGTAGACGGTTTTGGCAAGGTTTTATTTGGTGCTATTGACAAGGCTAAATATAAGGGGGAGCTGTCTACTGTAAATTTTACGTCGCCAAGAGTCAGTATTCAGGCTAGTCGTGTAGAGATACACGGAAGGAATGTTATAGCGTACTCCTTTCCTTTATGCAATATAAGCATAGATACTGGAACTCCGCTTACTTATCTTCCCTGGGATGTTGCTGACTCGATTGCAAGGGCGTTTAATGCAGAGTGGGATAACCATTCCAGTGCTTTCACGACTGCGAAACGTCCTTCTGGGACGATAAAGTTTCAATTCGATACAGCAGAAGTAACAATCGATGCAAGAGATTTGTTCTTTAGGTATAAACTGCCTAATGATCGATATGTACTATCCATTTTCCCCAATATAATGAATAACCTTGACAATGTTTTTGGCGTCAATTTCTTGCGGGCTCTTTACACTGTTTTCGATCTTGACCGAAAACAGATATCTTTTGCATCGGCATCATATGATCCTTCAAATTCGGATCTTTATTTTGTTTATGATGATATCCCTGGAGCAGTTTATGATCCTGGGCGATTCAAGTTATATGATGAGCCTCGAGTCAAGACTAACCAAGAGAGAGTGCGCCTAAAAGGTTTTCCATACGGTGGGAGAATAGGGTAACTAGAAAGAAGAAAGAGAAGAAAACTTTTTGTCAATTCAGGCGAACTTGCTTCTATTATTATTACGTCCTTGCGCCTATTGAATCTAATAGAATCATCTAAAGGGCTCATGCAAACAGTGTAAGCGGCCATCCAATAGCAAATAGTGTCGTTGGGAAACTAGGAGAGGACAACGGCTAGATTCAACTAGTAAGAACTTGCATTTTACGGGCTATATTATTGTGAAACTAGTGAAAGTTGCGAGTGTGTTGGATGAATCTTTGGGTCATGTCTGATTAGCGGTTGGTGTCAACAAAATGATACGACGTGTTTTTGGTTGCTTCAATCATCACTAGTGATGTATATTTGTATAACAAATGTTTCTTTAGTTTGATTGGAGAATCATCGTTAGTGAGGCTAGCCATGAGAAGTTTCGGCTCTATGTGTATATCCAGCCATACTTTCAGTGTATCCAAATAAGACTTCTGTTTTAAAGATCCTGTTGCTGGCAGTTTTATTAGTACACATCTCTCATGCGAACTGCCTGTTGTTAATCAGATTATTGTCCGGCAGTTCATGAGATTCCCATTCAAAAAAATGATATATATCGTATCACATTCTGCCATCGCTCAAAAATTGTTATCGTAGATTGGCAAATGTATATGAGACACTAGCAAATTTTTCATTTTATTCTTCCGACTATGTTTAGTAATTTTAGACACAGCTTATTCTTTGTTTCGCATCGGTGCTGCAGAAATGACTCACATGTATGTGTCCTGAGGATTATGAAGTGAGGAAAACCATGTAGTATGAAAGTATCTCTTGAGTATCGCCTAAGTAAATAGTTACGTGCTAAATCACTACAGAAAAATTCAAATTGTTATTATATTAATTACATTCAGTCTCATACCTTTGTAGAATTTTATACATTGCTTGTTTATGTACCGATGACTATTAATAGATTTTGATCATCATACATACGTACATGCATCCACTACTGTTACCGGCGGATTTTTCATCTGCCCTAGCAACATTAAGAGAAGAATAATGAACACGTCATTCGCCGCCACCCCTTCCATTGCCGGATACGCGCTGCCGCTACTCGTCGGTTGCTTACACTAAAGTCATTTCCTGATGTACCGGCATAAGAATTTTTTTTCGAAAAGTCCAAAACCTGAATCCGTGAATAAATGAAGTTTTCAATTTATTGTTTGCGTGATAAGTGCGACCCAGCGACCATTGGCTCGTCTTTCGGAAATAGCAGAATTATTTCCGTATTTGTGTTGGATGTTGCCCCGGTAACCGGATCATAAACAGAGAAGTTACAGGGGTTCAACGTTCCAAGCGGCTTTGCCAAGAATGCCAAGAATGCCAAGATCTTCCCTTGTTCTGCTGACCCCTGTTTCACAATTTTCAGTAATGATCTTCATAAAATATAATCATCAGGTGTTTCATAAATTTAGGTAATGATTTTCATAAAATATTACATGCGAACCAGGGTATTGTTCTTATAGGCTCGATCTTGACCTTAAAAGTAGCAATCAGGCGCAGTGTCGTTTGTCGTATGTAACAGTCAGACGATCGCCTTGTGTCGTAAGTAGCATGTAGTATCCAGGTATCATATGTAGCATGTGTTGGCTCGGTTTGTCTATATAAAGATGCGGCATGTGGCATGTATTAAACTAACAGAAACAAATATATTGGAAGGAAATTTGACAGACTTAGAGGGAGAGAGAATGTTCAGCGGAATTTTAGCAATTGCAGCAGTACTACAGACACTAGTGCCTAGAGCTGGCGCAATGTCATTGGCAGCATGTGCGGAACTGGCCACATCACGGGAAACCTTGGAGTGGCAGTATTCTCCTTATCCAGTTGATAACGGCCCGTGGGCAGGCTGCTTGGTATGGGATACGCCTACTCAGAGTGGTGTTGATGAGTGGTGGCCAGAGCCCTTTTCAGATCCATCGGTGTGGTATGATGATGGCTGCTTTGTTACGGACTTGGGCATCACAAGTCAGTGTGGCAAAGGCACTGCAAGTAGCTATCTAGCCTCGGGGTCGCTGTTCACTCATTCGGGGACGACGACGTGCGGTGGGGAGTGTACTTATATTGCAGAAACTGTATTGGGGCTTGCACAGTCATCGGGAATTGGGCGCTGCAGCCAGGGTGTCACATTCTACATTGGGAAGAATGATGGAACGGCTTCGTTCGAAGCCGGGTATACCATATTAAAGACATAGTGGAGCTAGTAAGAATTATATAGTTATATAGTTGAATATATTTGATATAGACGTTCAATGATAGTCAAATAACTCAGAGGTTCAAGAATTATTGTGGCGGGGAATGTAGTCTGCTCTTATTTGAAGAATGTAAAGGGTATTAAAATATTTATAGTTGATAAGGGTTAGGTTTTTTAATCACGTGTTTGCAGGCAGGGTAAATGACGAGAAAGTCCATAAATTACCGTGTGTTGTGTTGATTCATCCCATTAGGAAATCCAATGTATTACAGGGTAACCTTTGTGGAGTCATTGTGCATGTTACTTTACGTTCAATGCAACAAAATATTTTGTCATTTATTATTACAATCGGTCATTCCCAACTTAAAAACTTCTCTACCTACTAGTCTCGGGTTTAGTAGAGTTTGTGTCTTGAGATATAGACGTTAAGGGCCAAGTGATGTGTTAGTGCATCACGTGTTTGCCCGGTAGGGTAACTCGACACAAAGATCAATCGATATGAGACGAATAAGACAGATCAGGCCTACTAAATATACTCTATGCTATGTAATTCTTATTGGAGCTCATACTCCTTGTGCTAAATGTAAGAATTTTTAACAATATAAAAAATGGGTGGGCCGAATTTGTAAGAAATATGCGTGCTAAATGACTCGTATATGAAGTGCCATGCAGGTGAAAAATGCCAATACACAGAAGAACCGATGAAATCACAAATACCAAGAAACAGAACATATAAAGCAAGGCCAATTGAATAACTGAACCATATTTTTAAGAGATAACCTAGTATTGTTGAGAAGAGTTGACTTAGTATG
>JAJMJB010000059.1:0-20872 GCA_030568895.1 Casaregolazyma suthepensis
GTTGGAAGCTAAATTACTTTCTGGGATGTTGGCAATTTGACTACTAAAGCCATAAAAAAAAAAAAATAGGAAGCTAGAGACAGCTCAAAAGGAATTGTCTGAAACGAACATACCAGTTTTTTTTGTAAGATATATCCGTTTTGCATAGAAAGTAACCGGATTTGTTGTGATGTGGTGGTCTTTTCACACGAGCTGGCCACCACATCAAGTAGATGTATTTAATCTTCGCAAAATCTATTACTACATTCAATTCATACACGTATATTTTTCCGAGTGGCCGATTCTTGATATTGCAACGGATTCTTGATATTTTATGCTGCACCGCAAAGCCGCGGGAATTCCCTTAGCCTTTGTATTAAATTTGCGCAGTGCCTTTCTAGTCCTTAACTATTAAAATGCCTATGAATGCAAATTTCTGTTGAGAGTGTCACGGTGAAACGAGGAGCTGGAGAGAGATGAAAGTGGACTGCCAGTGTATGCAACCAAATTATCGGATAGATATCAGACTATTGGCATGGCCATTTAGTTGGTTTCCATAACTAGTCGATATGTTTTGTTACATCCCCTCTCGCCGCACCACCCAACTAGCTCCGCCGCACCCGTTCCAACTTTGTGTGGGGTGGGCCATATCATCATCAATCTGGCCAATCCTCACTACCCGATTGTTCAAATAAAAATTAGTATATACACTTTCTAGTTGATTATATGCTGGAGAAACTTGAGGCGGCGTCTGTAGTGCGATTTTGTTGTCATGATATTGACGTAGTTTATCCTTGGACCCAGCTCAAAATAGTGCCAAAGGACGTATATGTCATAGCCGCTACACCTGTCAATACCAGTGCGACATCTGCAGCAATAGCTACCTTATTGTTGCCTACAACTTTCATATGCAATATTGCCGGATAAATGTAGACAAGCGGAATACAAGCCACACTACCAATGAGAGCCACAAATTTGTCAAGATCATCGGCTCCTCCCCAAGCTATAAATGCTGTAACCACAACAAGAGCATACCGGAATATGTTTTTCTGCCATTTGACCTTTCTGTTATATTTGCCGCTTCTAACAAATAACCCATTCTCCAAGATTCGAATGGCAGGGAACAGTTGCAGCGGAATACTAAGCAAAATCGCAATTGAATATAGCAATTGAATAGTATTCACAAGAGGCGAGTCCTGAGGTAAATTGAGCAAGACAACTGTCTCGACATTGCTGCCAAAGGATGCGTACAAGAACGCTCCTGCAGAAACAAACAACACCGTTATTCCAACCATAACACCGGCAAGCAAAGACCAGAACTTTTCAGGATGCTTCATCGACTCCTGGATTGGAATTATCAGGCCAATTCCTTCGTAAGTAAAGATCGCAGTACCAATGAATAACGTCCAGGAACTGCTGTTGAACATGACAATATCGGCAGGGCCCTCAGTAGCCAGAGTTTTGAACGACCAACCAAACAGATAAAGAAGCCCCAAGAAAATGAAGAAGTCAGCGACTAATGCTGTTCCAGAGAGTTTTGCAATATCTCGAATCATGGAAAATGGCAAAAAGAATATCATCTGGACCCAGATCATTGTTTGCACGGGCAATACAGTCTTTCCACCAGTAACAGCCAGCACAAATGCCTGCATATTTTCCGATACAAAAACAATATAGGCAGCAGCAAACCCCAGCTGAGATAAAACAATAGAAGTCAAGATAATATGACGCATTTTAGGACCATATAAGGCACCGCCGATATCTCCAAAACTACTAACACCAACAGCATCCTTTGTCCAAATCAGCAGCAAAAAGCACCAATATGATATTGCAGATACAAAGATCAACAGCCATGCTGAAAAGGCAAGACCTCCGTTACTGAAAGCCTTGGGTAGAAACAAAACACCCGTTCCCACAAAACTCTTGAGCAGCAGCATGACGGCTTTTGTTGCAGAAGCTCCCGACGACCTTTTAGCATGCCTCGACGACGTGCGCCTTTGCAAAAGACTTGTTTCTTCATCTGGCTCGTCTCCTTGTTCGGATTCCTCCTCTTCCTCCTCTAATTCCTCGCCAGCAAAATGGCCATACAATGTCAAGTATTCTATGAAGTTTCTAGTCAGAAACGGCGAGGGCCGCTGGATTAATGCCTCTTGGTCGGCGCCCATGACATTACTGGCAATGTAATTCCGCCTAAAGCCTCCTGGGGCTCGCAGTTCCTTGGCTCGATCATGGGCCTGATCTCCTTCTTTGCGAGGAATCTCAAACGACTTGGATCGCTTGCGCTGGGCAGTAAGCTCCCCGCCATGCTCTCTTTCCCAGTTATATAGTTGTCTAGTAATGTCGCCTCCCTGGAGTCTTAGCGATGAAAAGTTATCGTCATGGCTGGAGCCATCAGAGTCCGAGTCACGGACCAAATGGCGCGCCACGGTTTTGACCACCTGTGGATCGGGGTTTTCTATGTCTATGGAATGAACAGATATGGCTGAGCTTCCAGGTAACGACCCGTTCTGGGCGTTTTGAGCTGAGAACGGCCCGTTTTGCGTGGAGAACGACCCGTGCTGGGCCCTCAGGTAGTCGCTATCGGCCCGTTTACTTGTCTCTGCCACGCTGTAATCGTCATCAATGGCCGAGCCAGTGTCAGGATTGGCCGAGCCGGAATAAGAGCGCAAGGACGACGTTATTCCGGTCTCAGCAGCCGATTTGCCAGTGTTGAAGGAGCCGTTTCGCGAAGGAACAGACGTAGCTAGCCGGAGCGAGGCCTGTCGGAACGGAGAACTGCCCTCGAGGTCGACGCTTTTATCGGCGCCTCTTTTACTTGCCACGACATTCTGTGGCGATGTGCCCATCGTAAAGGCTGGTTGGTGGGAGAGTTGGTGCAAGGTGGAACATTACGTAGATGGGTGGAGGAAAAACATGGTAAAGGTAGCAAAGGGAAAGGAAACACGGACGGAGGCCGGAACCCACCGAGGCAGAAATTCCAAATATCCATCGGCCGAATTAATATCAATACCTCTAAAACAACCTGTTCGGCTTCATAACCTATTTCCCTTCAAACCTATTTCCCCTACATTGCACTCTCTGCTCCAACAAGCAGCGTAGGGCTGGGCGTGCTTAATATAGCCGGTTTGTCGATTTCCCAACCGGCCAGCCTCAGGGAATCCTCGATTTGTAAGCCTCCAAATAGGTGGGCAACCTGCTCGAAGGTCGACCGAATGACCTGCACATTGCTGGTTTGGTCTCTAGCCGTGCGCACATGTTTGGCAACCAGCAGAGCATGGACCCACGCTCGGACCTCTGCTCTGGGCACTCGGGACTCTCCTCCAAGTATCGACATATATACCAAAACATGCCCCGTTTGAGGCACCACGCTGTAGGAAATCACATATCCGTAGCTCTTAGTAATGGCAACTGCCTCGTTGAGCGAGATTGAGTTGGGCAGGTGCTTGGTGATATCACTGAATCCGCTGAACTTGCCGTATCCCATAATATCGTCGGAAGATGACGCTCGCGACCCCGTTCGTACGCTCTCATACCATCGTAAAGCTCCATCCCATTCCAGAATGCGCTCTCTCTGAGACGTTTGTCTAGGCGACAGTATCAACCGCGACCGGCTCTGGTGCGTATCGATATCTTTGGCAGCTGCAGCATCAATTTCCGGCAGAGAATTGAGAATATCGCAAAACACCAAGTTGGCTCGTTGCCGATTCAGGGTTCGTATCACCACATGAGCAACGGCTTGGTAATTGGTCCACAGGTGCAGCGAAAGAAGGCAGGCCATGGTGATCCATAGAGCCAGGCCCTCCCCTTTAACAATGCCTACTACAACAGACCCTGTAAGCATTCCCATGAGAGTAATGACGGTTTCTTGAGACTGGTCTTTGGCATTAACATCGGCAATGCTTCCACGAACAGGGTCGGTGAAATGCTGCGTCAATGCCGCTCTACTTCCACCTGCCATGACTCCACATATACTTCTAAGAAGCCCCGATATACATAGCATGATGACCTTTGTGTTGCGGGAGCCTGGGAACATTGGCGATAGGCAGTCAAACACCATGGCGGTATCGTTGACCAAATCGGCCGAGTAGCGGTACTTTTTGCATTCCGGCTCCAGCGTGCTTCCGTAGCGCCATGCAAACAAGATGGTTCCCAAACGGCCAACAGTTTCCTGGATGATTTTCATAAATAGAGCAGATGTAGAAGTAGCCGAACTATCACCAACACCAACGGCCGCCAAAACACACCGATTGGCAAACAACGACGCAATGGACGATGAGAACGCCTGGACGGAGTCGTAGATCTGATAATCAATGTAATCGGCTGATACACTGTTTGGATATCCGGTCGGAAGGAACACCTCGACGAGCTTCCTAGCAACGTCCATCGAAGTACTGAGCGTGCTTTGGGTATTCACAGAGACTTTTCTAGCCACGAGATCGGACTTGGAAGTCCCTTCGTATCGTATATCCAGCTTGCCATTGCCGTCCAATTCGTTGATTGTTATGACGTCTTCCCCGGAATCGGGCATTAACCCGCCCTTTTCTACGTCCATGGTACGAATTTATTGCTTATGTTGACGAGGATTTACTGAAAGACCATGCACAAGTGTACGAATTGCTGGAAATTGCGTGGATTTCAGTAAATGCGGGATTTCCTCTCGGTTGCGGTTTACCTTGTGGGATATTGGAATTTGGCTTTTGTTCGGCTTTGGGGGGTTAGGAGGAGAATCATGGTATTTATATGGTAGGATATAGTACTAGAGATATTGCGTGATAGTAGACGTGGTTCACGTGATATACTGTATATCAATATATATATAAAATATACAAAATATCCTCTACTTTTCTACTTTTTTCATGCATTTCTATTTCTCATCTTCTCTCATGCTTTTGGCCCTTCCGATTCCCGCACGGCTGACTTAAAAAATTTGGAAATCTTCTTCAAACCTTAAAACAACTATGTCAACTAGAAAATGGATCGATAAAAAGAAGGCTGAGACCTATAACCTGGTGCATAGACCCCGAGATGACCCTCTGGCATACGACGATGAGGCCTCTGATATGGTCCTGGCTAAGGTGGAGGACCTGAACTCGCGGGAATCCAAGGCTCGACGTCGTGAAAAATGGGCTCCTAGCTCTCAGTCTAACGGCAAAGCCATTGTATTTACTGAGGAAGACGAGCAAGGCTTGAGGAAACAGGGCATGAGAGATAACGAAGGTGAAGCGGCTTTGTATGGTATTCCCTTTGACGATAGTAACTATGACTATATGCAGCATCTGAAACCCATGGGAACCAATCCGTCGGCCGTATTTATTGCTCGAAAGGATCTGAACAAGTCCAGTGGGTTCAAGAAGGGCGATATTGTTGTGCGAGATTCCACCGATGCAAGTGGATCAATGTTACCGGCGGATATTCTTCCGTCCAAGCAGCACTTGCATTTAACCTATCAAGACCAGCAAAATGTCCCTGATTCAATAGCAGGATTCCAGCCAGATATGGATCCCGGCTTGCGAGAGGTGCTGGAAGCGCTGGAAGACGACGAATATGTGGAAAATGACGAGCCCGACTACTTTGACGAACTGCTAGCAGGAGGAAACCAGGTGGACGAAGACTACGAGGACTACGACGAACTAGACGGCTTTGTTTCCGACGACGGTCCCGCGGCCGATTTCAATATCAACAATAAAGCCATAGAGGACGAACAGGACTGGGAAGCTGCGTTTCGGCAGTTCAAAATCAATCAGGAAATAGCCAAGAAGTCGGCGAAATCAGCCGACGCATTCTCTGATTCTGGCGATGCCGATAGCGTGGGGTCGCTGCCGAAATTCCAGCCTAAAAAAGGTCGTGGCAAGAAACGGGGCCCCATGACTGAAACTTCCGGGGTGTCTATGTCGTCGTCGGCTATATTCCGAAATGACGGGCTGACGCTGTTGGACGACCGATTTGATCAGATAGAGAAGGAGTACAATAACCAAGACGAGCAGCCGCAAGACGAAGAGCCTCAGAACTTCGACATGGCTAATGAACGGCCTGATCTGGAGTCTATCATGGACGATTTTCTGGATAATTATGCTATTGACGGGCGGAAGTTGGTTCGTAAGAGATAAGCCATGATAACACTTATCAGCATTGCCTATTTGGGACAGTGTAGCAGGGGTAGATAAGGAGAACACCAGCAAACACTGTGTCCAACAAACACTGTGAATATTTATTGATATGTATGAATAGACTGAGAATTGTATATTATTTTAGAGCTAGTTTAGTGAATATTCTTGTATTTTTCTAGATCTATCCGCTTGTATGTACTTAACCTTCTTTTCGTTGTCAGATCAGCCAACGACTTATCCAGCGGAATGTTACCACATTTACGGATTTAGCGCTTTTAATGCTGAGCTAAATGTCGGGAGCAGGTTGTATTTTTCATTCGCAGTGAGCGGGATATAAATACGGAGACGAGAACTGAACGGAGAGCCAGAGCTGGAGACAGGACTGCAAATCAACCAGAGCTGCGTGCAAAACAACAGCCAGAATTACACATACCAAAACTCTACTATAACTATTTTTCCTATTTCTTATTACTGCCATGAGCAACTATCTCAGCCCTGTAGCCTCCATGGCTCAAACCGAGACCGACGCTCAGCTCTACGACACCAAGCAGAAGTTCTCCACCTACACACTACCAGACACTGAAAGAGGAACAATTGATGATCCTGATAAACTCGTCAATTTTGTTCTCGATACCACCAAGCACATTGCTGAAGATGAGCACAAAATCGGGCCTTGGGAAGCCATCAAACTGTACCCCAAGGCCATGTTCTGGTCCTGTGTGTTTGCCGGCGGAATTATTATGGCTGGATACGATGCTCAGATCATAGGAACGTTCTACGCATTGCCTGCGTTTGTCAACAAGTACGGCACCATGTACGACGGGCAAATGCAGTTGACAGCTGCCTGGCAGACGGCCCTCAGCATGGGAAATCCCATTGGCCAGGTTCTGGGATCTCTTGGAGTTTCGTGGCCAAGCGAATATTTTGGCAGAAAGAAGACCGGCTTCGTGTGCACTGTCATCCTCACCGGGATCATTTTCATCCAGTTTTTTGCGCCTACAGCCGGTGTCCTGACGGCCGGTGAGATTCTCGCTGGTCTCATGTGGGGTGCCTTCATCACTCTGTGTCCGACATATGCGTCCGAAGTAGCTCCGTTGCCGCTACGAGGCCTGCTGACGTCGTTCATCAATATGGCGTTTGTCATTGGCCAGTTCATTTCTCAGGGAATCATGGCTGGCTGCCAGGGCAGAACCGACCAATGGGCTTACCGAATCCCGTTTTCTATCCAATGGCTATGGTGCCTGATCCTTCTAGTCGCCTTCCCATTGGCTCCCGAGTCTCCTTGGTATTTGGTGCGTAAAGGCAAGAGGGATGAAGCTCGAAAAATGCTCTTGAGACTCCAGTGGGATCACGGCGAAGACATTGACCAGGCTTTGTACATGATTGAACAGACCAATTTGCTTGAGCAAGAACTGCAGCGGCAAACAGGTTACTGGGATTGCTTCAAAGGTATCAACTTGGTGCGTACCGAGATTTGTGTCATGGTGTATACGACTCAGGTTCTGGCTGGTAATCCCCTCATGGGTTATTCGACATGGTTCTTCGAATTGGCCGGCCTGCCTCCTAGTAAAGCCTTTGACTTGGGTGTGGGAGTCACTGCTATTGGATTCGTCGGCACTTTACTGTGTTTCTGGGTGATCACTTTGATGGGCAGGAGATCCTTGTATATATGGGGTCTGGCTGTCATGACACTGTTTCTCTTCCTGCTAGGAATAGTCGACTGCCTTCCAAACTACTACGCGCATCCTGGCTATCAGTGGTCTCAAGCTAGTTTCATCCTGTTGTATACTTTTGCCTATCAGCTTACCAGTGGTCCCCTGACGTTTATATTTATATCGGAAGTCTCTTCCACGAAACTTCGTTCACGAACCATTGGTGTTGCCACTGCTGTTCAGGCTGTAGCTGCCATAGTCATGACAGTGGCTGTTCCTTATATGTTCAATAAGCAGAATGCCGATATGAGAGGTAAAATCGGCTTCTTCTTTGGTGGTTTAAGTCTCATTTGCTTGGTATGGGCCATATACCGTCTTCCTGAAACACGGGGTAGAACGTTCCATGAGATTGATATCATGTTTGAGAAGCATGTTCCTCTGATGAAATTCGGTACTTATGATGTTTATCAGAGTGTGACGGAGGAGAAGGTTGATGAGAGGGATGGTGAGAAGGCGTATAACGCCCCGGAAGAGTAACAAATATTTATGGATTATTAAACAGTTATTGAGATTTTAGATGAAATTATATGTTTTTTAGGTGTTTTTATAATATTTTTTCAGATAGCTTATATTTTCGAGTTTTCCCCGATCCGGCCAATGCACGGCTGAGAAAATATTTTTCAGCTTCTGCCAAAGCTCAGATTTTTCAGCCTTATCGAATATGCCTTCTCTGAAAGAACAAATAGCTGCATTAAGTGATCCTAAGCCGGATGGTATGTGAAATAGCTAGAGCTGTTTATGTGTATTTTGATTAGCTAACTGAATAGACTTTGATCCTGAGGATTTTGAGCATAACGAGCCGGAACTGGATCAGGAAAAGGACAATGAATTAGCTAGAAGTCATTACTTGAAACTGGATAAAAGTTCTCTGAGAGATGACGATGTTCGAGTGGATTCTAAAAAGTATCGTGGCTCGAGAGTGACTCGTAAGAGTTTGGAGAAGAATGGAGAATCAGACAGTGAAGAACTGGAGAGCGGTGGAAGTGAAAACAGCGAAAGTGAAAGCATAGGAGACGAGGACAGCATTGAAGGAGATGAAGATAGCATTGAAGATGACGAGGAAAGCATTGAGGACGACGAGCAAAGTATAGAAAGTGATGCTGAGAGTATAGGAAACAGCGATGACGATGACAACAGCCAGGACAGCGACGAAATGGAAGAAGACCCCGAATCCGGCGCAGAGCTGCGAAATGAATTCAAGAACATGCTAGCTCAAGAGCAAAAGAATATCGTCCGTCAGTTGGCAGTTTCCGCGCAACAAGACGCTGTCAAAGGTCAGGCTGTCAAGAGCCAGATGAACATCTACGAGGCATTGTTGGATGCTCGAATTCAAACACAAAAGGCTCTAACTGCTGCAAATACACTGCCTCTGAATCAAAAGGCTTCTAGTCAGTTTACTACTGAGGACACTGAAACTAAGCTGGCAGCTACGAGCAAGTCACTGTACAAGCTATTAAATAACATCACAGATCTGCGTTTGAAGATGATGGAATCAGACGGTATCATTCGCAATGAAAACGAGTGCTCAGTTTCAAAAAAGAGGAAATACTCCTCGGCGTTGAAGAATGCCACTGAACTGGATGCCAAGTTGGCCGCATACAGAGATACTGTGCTGAATAAATGGTCGCGAAAAGTCATGGCATCTTCAGGCGCAAGTTCTTTACAGTCATCTAAACTCAAGGCTTTCAATCTGACTTCTGATGCTCAAGTCAAGAATGTGTTGAACGATATGGAACGGCTAGTAAAGAGAACCAAACTGAACCGGTCATCATATGCACCATTGGGCTCAGAGACCGATGAAGCATCAGGGGAAAACGATAATATTTTCGACGATACGGACTTTTATCAAACACTTCTAAGGGATCTGGTAGACAGGCGAATGGCCGATTCACAGATAACCATGGGCATGAAGTGGACAGTTAGTAAGTCCAAAGTCAAGAAGAATGTCGATACCCGAGCCTCCAAGGGTCGAAAGCTGAGGTATCACGTTCAGGAGAAGATTCAAGGATTCGACGCACCCAGAAATGTCTTCAGCTGGTCAGACGAGCAGACTGATGATTTGTTTGCATCTTTGCTTGGACAGCGACTGGCTGTAGATGAAGAGGAGCCCGAGGAAGAGCCCGAGGAGATGGAGGAGGTTGAGAATGACGGACTGGCGATATTCGGTTAGCAGCCTGGGAATGTAAAGGCTTAATAAATAGCATGGACGAGAATGTAAAGGTTTAATAAATAGCATGCGAACGAGAATGTATAATAGTCGCAGCATGAGAATGCAATAAATACGCAATAGACGTACATGAGCATGCATAAATAACAGCACCAACGCGCAATAAATAATCCTCTTTAATCCGAGTCACTGTACTCGACCAGTTTATCTCGTGAATTTTCTTCCCTTTTTTGCTTTAATCTCGTTGGTTTTGTTCCGTAATTGTACAAATGTTCAACAACCAGTGATCTGAGATGCTTGTTTGACGGCTTGACGCCCCGAAACGGAACGTCCGACGCCATAGAAGTATCAGAATCACTCGCTGAAAGTATTGGAGTAGCCAGTGAAAAGCGCTTTTGTATTTTTTCCTGTTCTTCCCGCTGTTTTCGGAGCCGTATCTTCTCATGCCTGAACATTCGACGAAGTTTCCTAGAAGTCTCATAAGTATCGTTTTTCTTGGCATTTTCATGAAACAAATATTTGATCTGATTATGTTCACGAGATCTAGTTTCCAATTCAATTGTTTCTCGTTCAAGTATAGCTAGAGGGTTCTGATCCTCAGGTTCCTGTCGATCTGCCACTACAGCCTGAGCAGTGACTTTTCCACCAGAAACAACAACATAAGTAGCATTTGCAGGATCCGTACGAATAACTATTGTTCCTTTGCAATAGCGGCATTTCACTGTAAATCGCCAGATCGTCACTGAGTAGTAGTCTCCAGCAGCAGTCTTCTCAGCATTGAATCTGGACCCTTTGGCGATCCGGTTGTCGCACGATAAGCAGTTTATGTCGAAGGGCATGGCGAATCGAACGACCGGGTTGGCTTTGCCATGTTTGCCGTGTTGTGCGTTCAAACTCGTGGACCCGTCGTAGTCTGGAGGGTAATACTTGTTATATGGCTGCATGGTGAGTGAAACAAAACGCAGCTTCAGTTTTCCCTCGGACGATTTGCAGCATTTGCTTCAAGGCTTGAGCTTCCAGTTGCTTCGTCGTTGAACTTCCCAACGCATTTAACTTTAACTTCACTTCCCATCTAACCAAACAACGTACAATGCCACCTAAAGAGAACTGGGAAAAGTACAAAGTAAATGACGATGATACAGGAAAGGAGGAGAATATAGTGCCATTGTCCGAAGGAGATATCCAGGTGCTGAAGACTTACGTAAGTAGAGGTACGATGCGTCGCCCATAGCATTACTAACCAACCAGGGAGCTGCACCCTATGGAGGAGCATTGAAGAAGATCGAACAGGAAATCAAGGATTTACAGACTCGAATCAACGAGAAAATGGGCGTCAAAGAGTCCGATACCGGCCTGGCGCCACCGCATTTGTGGGATATTATGGCTGACAAACAAACCATGTCCATGGAACCCCCATTACAAGTGGCTCGGTGCACAAAGATCATCAAATCCGATGATAATCCCGATAAAGCCAAGTACGTCATAAACGTCAAGCAGATTGCCAAGTTCGTGGTGAATCTCGGTGATCGTGTCAGTCCTACCGACATTGAAGAAGGCATGCGTGTGGGTGTAGAGAGAAACAAGTATCAAATCATGTTGCCACTTCCTCCTAAAATCGATCCGTCTGTCACCATGATGACGGTGGAGGAGAAGCCTGATGTCACATATGGCGATGTCGGTGGAAGCAAGGAGCAGATTGAGAAGCTCCGTGAAGTGGTGGAGTTGCCTCTTCTTTCTCCCGAGCGATTTGCCGGGCTAGGCATTGATCCTCCAAAGGGTATTCTGCTCTATGGGCCTCCAGGCACCGGTAAGACGCTATGTGCGAGAGCAGTGGCCAACAGAACCGATGCTACGTTCATTCGAGTCATTGGCTCGGAACTGGTGCAAAAGTATGTCGGTGAGGGTGCACGTATGGTACGAGAGCTGTTTGAAATGGCTAGAAACAAGAAGGCATGCATTATATTTTTCGACGAAGTAGATGCTATTGGAGGAGCTCGATTCGATGACGGTGCAGGTGGCGATAATGAGGTGCAGAGAACAATGTTGGAACTCATCACTCAGCTGGATGGCTTTGATCCGAGAGGAAACATCAAGGTCATGTTTGCTACCAATAGACCCAACACTCTGGACCCTGCGCTGCTACGACCGGGACGAATTGACCGAAAAGTCGAGTTCAGTCTGCCAGATCTGGAGGGCCGTGCCAATATATTCCGAATCCATTCCAAGAGCATGTCTGTGGACAGAGATATCCGATGGGAACTGATATCGCGTCTTTGCCCCAATAGTACTGGAGCTGAGCTGCGATCAGTGTGTACAGAAGCAGGAATGTTTGCTATTCGAGCTCGAAGAAAGGTTGCTACTGAGAAGGACTTTTTGGCAGCTGTAGATAAGGTGATCAAGGGCAATCTGAAGTTCAGCAGTACGTCGCAGTACATGCAGTATAATTGATGGGTGTGTGGTATAGTAGGAGAGGGGTATGGTGGATACATGAGATCATGTTATTGTGTTGTATGCAGGCGAATTGCCGTTATGTTGTTGTTACTGTTATAATAATGTAACTGTAATAGCATACTGTGTGCAATGTCCTAACATATTGTATAGCACACTGTCCTAAGATGTCTTTCTTATTCTATTAATACATGTCATTATCTTACTATTCTTTTATGCAATCGTTCTATCGTTTTATCGTTTTCGTTCCTTCCCCTCACTCCTCCTCGCCTTCCCACCACGAAACCAGGCCCATGCCGTCGCTCTGACACGACCCCAGAATGCTATACGGTGCTATTTCCTTACTATCGTCCTTAGTGTTCTTGTTTGCTTCGGTGAAAAACTCCTGTTCCACTCGGAATCGGATCTTCTCGTTATTGTCTATATACAGATTGTGGCCCTGAGACTGCCAGATCCAAGCCTGTTCTGTGGTGACAAAAACACACTCGTCAAATAACAGCGATTTTGGGATATATATATCGTCGAAAAACTCCATTTTAACGTGCAGTCCCTGAGGAGTACAGGAAGACACCCAGCCAATGAGGACTTCACCGACAAAAGGTCTAAATACAATCAAAGTGAACTCAGCTGGGGAGGTTAGAAGAGCATTTCAGTAATATTAAATATATACATACTTTTAACGTACGAGGCTCCATCACCGGGCCGCATCAAGCCATCGCCAAAATGCAATATATCGTACAAACAGATACATAGTCCTACGTTGTGAACGACCTTGTTTGAGTATTTTTTATTGATCTCATCCTCCAGCACCTCCTTGATTGGCTTAGCAAACGTGCTGGGCTCCAGTCGGATGATATCAGACAGTTTTGTCAGTATGAACATAGGTATAACATAGGTGCATAGAGCCAGAAATTTCAATTCCTTAATTATTTTTCATTATTTTTCATTTTGTTTTCTCGTTGTTTTCCCCAGCCGACTCGGCTCCGGGTAACCCTGGCCGACCAACCAGAAATGAGGAAACGTTGATTGGTCCCCGCAGACTCTCCAAGTGCACTTTTACTACTAGCAAGTCCCCACATCTCGAGGACTGTTGTTAATCCACCACGGCACGGCAGTTAGCTATAGACGAAGCTGGAAGTTGTCGAGATTTAATTCACCATGCTCAGTGCTTTTAAACGGTCCTGTTTGGTAGGTAGAGATCAGTGAAGAAGCTCAGCGGGAAGAAGCTCAGCGGGAAGAAGCTTAGCTGGAAAGCGCTCTGCTGGACAAAGTACCGCCGGACAAAGCTAACTTGTAGATCAAAACAGGCCAGCGTTCCTTTCATTCGGGCAACGTGGCTGCCAAGGTCTTTTCTCAGCAGGTAAGTACCATGGACGTTTGTGCTTTCTCCCGCTCTAACCCCAGCCGGTCCGCGCCAAAGAGGGCTCCAAGCATGCCAGCGACAACAAGTACGCTGTAATTGATCACGAGTACGACGCAATTGTCGTCGGCGCAGGTGGTGCGGGCCTCCGAGCCGCCTTTGGCCTCGCCGAGGCCGGCTTCAACACGGCCTGTATCAGCAAGCTCTTCCCCACTAGATCGCATACGGTGGCCGCTCAGGGCGGCATTAACGCTGCTCTGGGGAACATGCACCCTGACGACTGGCATTGGCATATGTACGATACCGTCAAGGGCTCTGACTGGCTCGGTGATCAGGATGCCATTCATTATATGACCAAGGAAGCTCCCGAGTCCATCATCGAGCTCGAGCACTTCGGTGTGCCCTTCTCACGTACCAACGAAGGCCGTATTTACCAGCGTGCCTTTGGTGGTCAGTCCAAGGAATTCGGTAAGGGTGGTCAGGCATATCGAACCTGTGCTGTTGCCGACCGAACCGGCCATGCCCTGCTACACACTCTGTACGGCCAGTCTCTGCGACATAATACCCAATTCTTCATTGAATTCTTTGCATTGGACCTTCTGATGGACAATGGCGAATGCGTTGGTGTCATTGCCTACAATGAGGAGGACGGCACTCTGCATCGTTTCCGTGCTCACAAGACTGTTATAGCTACTGGTGGTTATGGCCGAGCCTACTTCTCGTGCACCTCGGCCCATACCTGTACCGGTGATGGTCTGGCCATGGTGACCCGAGCTGGCCTGCCTCTCCAGGATTTGGAGTTTGTTCAGTTCCATCCCACAGGAATCTACGGTTCGGGATGCCTCATCACCGAGGGTTCTCGAGGTGAAGGTGGATACCTGCTTAATAAGAATGGTGAACGTTTCATGGAGCGATATGCTCCTACTGCCAAGGATTTGGCTTCTCGAGACGTTGTTTCCCGATCCATGACTCTTGAGATCCGTGAAGGCCGTGGTGTCGGTCCAAAGAACGACCACATCTACCTGCAACTTTCTCACCTGCCTGCCTCCGTTCTCCATGAGCGACTGCCTGGTATCTCGGAAACTGCTGCTATTTTCGCTGGTGTTGATGTCACCAAGGAGCCTATTCCTGTGTTGCCCACTGTCCATTACAATATGGGTGGTATCCCTACCAAGTATACCGGTGAAGTGGTAACCGTCGATGAGAATGGAGAGGACAAGATTGTTCCTGGCCTGTTTGCCTGCGGTGAGGCAGCCTGTGTGTCTGTGCATGGAGCCAACCGTCTCGGAGCTAACTCGCTGTTAGATTTGGTTATCTTTGGCCGTGCCGTTGCCCATACCATTAGAGACACCTTGGAGCCCGGCACTCCCTTGAGGGAGGTTCCTGCCGACATTGGCCATGAGTCCATTGCCAATCTGGATGCAGTACGAACGGCCGATGGCCCCAAGTCCACTGCACAGATCCGAGCAGCCATGCAGAGTGTCATGCAGAAAGACGTGTCTGTGTTCAGACTGCAGGAATCTTTGGAACATGGTGTGCGAGGTATCACCGAGGTTGACCGATCTCTTCCTGAACTGGGCACCACTGACAGGTCGATGATCTGGAACAGTGACTTGGTGGAATCTCTGGAATTGCAGAACCTGTTGACATGTGCCATGCAGACGGCATACTCAGCTGTTGCCCGTAAGGAGTCTCGAGGAGCTCATGCCCGTGAGGACTATCCTGAACGTGACGACGAAAACTGGATGAAGCACACTCTGTCTTGGCAAGACAAGCCTGGCGACGAAGTACGACTCAAGTATCGAGATGTCATTTCGCATACTCTGGACGAGACTGATTGCAAGACTGTTCCTCCGGGTAAGCGAGTATACTAATCGTTTTATAGATATATAGTGTACATGGAGCAAAAATATAGGATTATTAGTGTACATGGCGCAAAAATATAGGATTATTAGTTGAGGTCGAGAAGGTGTTGATGCGAGGAGTTAGTGCATTCCGAGGAGTTAGTTCATTCCGAGAAATTAATACCAATTAGTTAATTGATACCGAGAAGCTTAAGGAACTCGGTCGTTTGGTTGTTTTTCATGGCCGGAGGCTGCTGCGCGCTCGTCTGCTTGAAATACGGCGACCGTTTGTCCAGCGGAGCAACGGTGGCTTTGAAGTTGTCGGGAACTTGTAGCGACTCTTCTGATATGTTTTCGTTTATCCACTTGAGCTGTTCATCTATCTTGTTGTTCTGTTCGGTTTTAGGCATGTTCGTTAGATCTTCAGTGTGAAATGCACGGGTGATGGCCAGCCATTCTCGGTCGTAGGATAATTTAGGGATATCGGTGGATTCTGAGGCTTCCGTTGATTTTTCTGTATTCTGCGTCGATTCTTCTGTATTCTGCGCCGACTCCTCTTTCTCCTGCTCTTCCCTTGTCCGCTTATTGCTCACTTCAACCTCTATAGGAATCAGATCAAGAAACTGTCGTCGAGGTAACGGTTTATCCAGGGCCACAAACTGAGTGACTTGTGAGGTCGTATTGTCGTCACTAGGCTCAGAATCGTCGAGATCAATCTCATCTGGATTTTTCACAGATTTCTGATTATGCTCGACTTTGGCCGTGAATTTGACATGCAAATGAGCACTGAACCAGAAAGAAGGCTTCAAATTGAACAACAACTGAGCAGCAGGAGGCGAACCCAGTTTGCCTGACTGGATGTCTGCCTTGAAAAACGGCTTGACTTTCAGCAGCTGGGCCTCATTGCCATATTTGGTGATGCCCTGGGGCCAATCATGCGACATAAAGGCATGGATATGGCCTCGAATGAGCCCTAGCTTGGCTGTATCCTGCCTACGAATGTGAAACACCGATCTCATGGTGCTGTTATCGTAAGGAGGCTGTTCAAAGTGCTCCAGATCATAATGACGAGGATTATATATGCCTGATAGACCGGCTATTCTCAGGCCCTTTCCAACGTTCACGACTCCAGCATATCCAAGATAATATATGTTAGGAGCGAGCCAACCACCGTATTTCAACTCGCTCAGGTAATTCGAAGCTTCGTGATTTCCCCCAATGATGATTGTCAAATACGGGGCTTTTTTGCGGCCGTGGTAATACGCGTGAAAATCCACCATATCTCTGTACTTCGGAGGACATGCCATACAGTTGAGATCCTTCTCGTTACGCATGGCCTCGAAATCCCCATTGATCAGCACAAGATCGACCTTGGAGCCATACTTGGACCTTATAGTATTATATACAATGTCCAGTTGTCCGTGGCAGCATCCGACGATGGCCGTGGAGTAGATTTTTCGCATGGGCAGTTAGACATTGGGGAGAGTTGTGCGAAGGGTGTTTATAACTTTTTTTTTATATTTTTTTATTTATTTATAATAATAATACGGTCAAGTTACCCTGGAGTATACAAGTTGTTAACGATATAATAATAAGTGATATTTGGTGATAATTGATAATTGGTGATATTTACTGATAAATTATTACGCTTTAACTATATGCTTATCTTTACCATGTGCTGAGCATCTAGTAGATCAACTACGGATAATCTTCGGATCAACTACATCATGTTAGAACATGTTATAAGCATTATCACATAACATCATAAAATATCATATAATACCATATCATATAATATCATATAAATCATTATGTCAATAACATATCCTATAAATCATTATGTCAATAACATATCCCGTTCACTTCATATAATCAATTGACTATACATACTATATATTCTGCTCTCAGCCTTTTCTATTCTCCTCTACCTGCTCCTTAAAACTTAAAAACCTGGTCCTTGGTGAATCCCAGATTCTTTAATGTACCTGACAATTCTCCCTGATCCTGAGGTGATACCTTGTTGCCAGAAAGAGCATCGTAGAAAGGAGGAGGTCCACATACAAACACCTTGACATTCTCACTGGAAGCAGGGAACAAGTTCTTCTTCAAATAGTCTTCAGTGATGTAACCGGTCTCTCCCTTCCAGTCAGAAGTAGGCTTGTCCACAAAGTAGTGTACCTTGAACTGCTCAGGCTTCTTGCTGATCAAAGCATCAATCTCCTTCTTGATCAAGATATCCTTGGGGCTCAGCGACGCATAGTACAGTGTCACCTTGGTCTTGTCCTCGGGATATTTGGCCACTTCGTGCAGCAATTGATACAGAGGAGTGATTCCAGTTCCTCCGCCCAAAAGAGCAATTTCCTTGTGCTTATTGGGTTCCCACTTGTACTTCAAAATGGGGCCCTTGAAGCTCAGGGTTTCGCCGGGTTTCAAATTGTGAATATGATTGGACATGGCACCATTAGGATATTTCTTGATAACCAGCTCAAAGTAGCCCTTTTGCTCGGGATCAGAAATAGGAGTATAGGGACGGATGACATTTTTTCCCTTATCATTGAGGAATTTGGTCAACAGAGCCGAAGCAGTGGTCAGACCGAGAATCTGATCCTCAGCAAGCTCAAAAACAAGGTGTTTTGTCTGCGTGTTAGAACGCAATCATCAGAATCAAAATGCTCAACTTACATTGTCGGAAACGTCAGACGACTCCTTCAACGGAATCTCAACCCAGCTATCGTCTCCAGTCAGTGCAGCCTTGGTTTCGGCCTGCAGCTTGAATTGAGTGGAAAACGCATAAAATCCCGAAATTGCCGTCAGCAATCCCACTGTAGGAACAATCATTCCGGTTCTTCGCTGGGGTCCAGCAGCATACGAAATGGATCGGCACTAAAGGTTAGAATTGCTTTATCATGCAATTATTTCTTCTATGGACATACCTGCTTGCCCAGTTGGCTAAGTCCGAATTTCCTGGTGGCGGTATTCAATAGCATTGCGAATTGGTTAAAGTCAAGAAACAACCGGCAACAATGAGGTCATTTATACTCGGCAGCTTGTGCTTTCATTTGCTGATTAATGGTTATTACCGGTTACCCGGGCGTGGGGTTTATCGTAGAAAAGTCCCAATTCGGGAACAAAGGGTAAGCAATGATCTGATAATAGGGAAGCAATTAGAGGAAGTTTGCTTGCTTTAGGTTTTAGTTATTAGCTAGTGTTTTTTTGTTATTGATTTTAGTACATTGTGATGAGATTGTCTGGTAGATCTCATAAGGATATTTTATCTCGGGTAGCCAAGATCATTCCTCCTCTGGCTTCTCATTTCCATAAGGGTCAAGGTAGGTAGTGTGGTAGGTGCTGGGGTGCTTACGTTTGGTAAAGGCATTTATTGCTTCTATTGGTGATTGCATTTATTTCTCCTATTTCTGAATGCACTTGTTGCTTCTATTGCTGAATGCAGTCTATTGCTTCTATTGCTTTGCTGTGTGCTAATGGCCTGTTGTTGAACTGCATCTCCTGATCTCTCCCTACTAACAACCAGCCGGTCGCATTGCTGTCGTCGGAGGCTGCGAAGATTATACCGGAGCTCCGTACTTCTCAGCCATTGCTGCTACCTTGCTAGGATGTGACATGAGCCATATCATCTGTGAAAAGAACGCAGGTACCATCATTAAGACATATTCTCCGAATCTAATGGTTCACCCCTACTTGTACGACTCGTCTACCGATAAACACAACAAGGATCAAGCTCTGCAAAAGGTCAATGCACTTCTGGACCGAATTCATGTCCTTGTGGTTGGTCCTGGGCTCGGCCGAGACGAGGTTCTGCTTGATCTGGTCAAAGCCATCATAATTGAGGCGAAGAAGCGAAAAATCCCCATTGTCATTGATGCTGATGGCCTATTTCTCGTTCAGAATACCATTGATCTCATTGTAGGCTACGAAAACATGGTGCTTACGCCGAACGTGGTGGAATTCAGCCGACTGTGCAAAGCTGCCGGCTTGCATGAGCCTGATGTCGCCAGTTTGGCAAATATGCTCAAGGGCCCGACCATTGTACAGAAAGGCGAGCAGGATGTTATATGTGATGGGCAAAATACTCTGCATAATTCCATAGTCGGTGGAGCAAAACGAGTAAGTGGTCAAGGAGATACTTTGAGTGGCTGTTTAGGCACGTTTCTAGCTTGGAAAGACGCATATAAAAGTGGTCTGTGGTCTCACGGCGACGAAATCGCCGAAAAAGATCTCATTCCATTGGCTTGCTATGGGGCCTCGTGTGTAACACGTACAGCTTCACGGCTTGCTTTTGAGGCCAGGGGCCGAGCTACTTTGACTACAGATGTCAGTGATCATGTCGGGTCGGCATATAATGAATTATTTAAGACCGAGGTCACGGAATAAGGGTGTGACTTAAGTTATGTATCTGGTTTATTCTTGGAGGAGAGTGCTAAATGGCCGTACTTCTCAATTGGAATTTACCCAGCATATCAATTGCCTGGCACAGGCTCTTTGAGGGCTCTACTTCCTGTTGTAAAACTTCCTCGCCTTGGATGGTTTCCTCATATTCTTGTTGAGTTGAGAACGGAGGCAACGGCGTGATTCCGTCTAAAAGTACGTCAACGCCTGCCCAGATTACTGCGTCTGCTTCATGTGCAAGAATGACCTTAATAACTGGCACTATCAGATCGAAATTGAAGTCATAATGGCGTACCTGTTCCTGGAGGTCTTTAAGCTGGCTCAGCAATGGTATCTGATCATTCCTCAAGGGCCAAGGGAACGAAAGTCCAGGAACATCAATCTCAATTATATGGTCAATTAACCTGATGGCGACATGGACTGTGGGTTTTGTGGGTTAGCAAATGGTAGAATGCTTGCGGATTTACTACCTACCTTTGTTGTTCATTCGCAGCAGTGAGTCTGCTTCAAGTACCAATTGTTGCTTCTGGCATTCCTCTTCGAAGAATGAGACAAATCCATCAAGTTGAGTTCCAATGGGCGTCAAGGCATAACGCAGGTGTCTCCAGACGACTAGGTCATCTCTATCATCTAGAACCGACTTAATAAAGGGAATAATCTGTGAGACCCTAGAATCATCCATACATACACTGACATGAAGATTGGTTACAAGGATATCCAGTGTCAATTGCCGGCTTTTATCACGAATCATGTCATCTATTGCTTCTATGCAGTCATTTTTTCGCAACTCTGCACAAAGATAAGAATGCACCTCAACTGTTTGTTAGATAATAAACTCGATTGCATAC
>JAJMJB010000060.1:0-20067 GCA_030568895.1 Casaregolazyma suthepensis
ATAGTTGAGCCTCGAATGAGATTTTTTTATGATATGGAATACATGGCACCTGAAAATTCAATTGAGGGTGGGGACTAGTCTGAATAAGCTATATTAAGCGATTTAAGAGTAGTTTGTATAGTTTTTAAAGTTTGGAGCATGCCGAAGCCTGTGCATTCAAGCGCCCAATCAGTTCACTAAATGCATCCCATAACCATCCATTTTGTAACTAAGTTAGTCGTGGAGCTTTTTAGATGCAGCTATTCCCCATCACTGCTTTCGAGCTTATCTATCCAACTGTCAAATAGGTTCAAAATTGCTTGGTAAAAATCCCACGGTTCCCCAGATGGCGTTTCAGTAATCAGACCTTCCGTGCCAAAGAGAATGTTCTTCCAAGCCAGAGTAAAATCCTTCAGTATTTCAAATTTTGGAGAGAAGAAATCAAAAAAATATTCTTCTAAGCTACCGGCTTCCATGTCACCGCTTTTGTATCGATGAATACTCTCGTAGCTGCCCGTATACCACTCACCAAAGGCATCGTATTTAGGCTCTCTGCCTTCAGGCCATCCATAATAAACGCATATAGACAGGAAGACATAGAAAAACGACTCAACATCATGCCGGTACGTGTGTTCAACATCTGAAAATCCTTCGTGCATCTTTTTCGCCTTTTCCAAAAGTTCCAGTGCAATAAATTGCAGAGTACCTGTAACGCCATGTACTTCGGTCCTAACATTGGAGTTGTCTTCAGCAAGGCCTATCCCATGTTCCAGATCAATCAGAGACCCACATAGGCCTCCATTTTCTTCTGGTTTGGTGATAATGATATTCCCTGGTGAAATATCTCGATGTAGAATTTTTGCCATAAGAAACGATCTGTGGCATATAATAGCATCTCGAATTACTCGAAGCAGTTCCAGAGGAGATCCGACGCTAGAAAGTGGACGCCCAACTGGTTTTGTCACAATATATACTAGCTTCCGATCAATAAATGAAGCATCATTCGATAACGTTGAAGAAAAGCTATCATAATTACAGGATCTTATTGTGTTCGATCTTGATGAGGAAGCATGTAGAAAGTCTAGATTCGAACGCATTTCACCAGTACTCGTGATTACCCCATGTGAAATAAGCTGTGGAGCACCCTGGACACCTCTCTGATTTGCTCTTTCCAGCAGTTCTACCTCCTTGAGACTTTTACCGGCTGGTAGCCATGAAAACTTGACGACACATGAATCGGTAGTGTGGTAGCAGCACGTACACCGCCCAACTATTGCTCGTCTTAGTGATAACGGATTGGCTTCAAGAGATATTCGCGTCCCGTCACTCTGTATGAATGTATTGATGGGTTCGATGAAGGTAGGCAAGCCTAATTCTTCATCAGTCATATAATAGTAACCACATATGACTCGAATAAATAGTTCTGGATTCTCTTCGATATTGAAGCTTTCCAAAGAATAGGCACCGGACCTATCAAAGCAGTGAAGCATCATTGATTTATTAGTCAAAGTAAATGCGTGCACCGAAAGACGCAGAGGCTGCTTAATGAAGACTCGACGGACACCTCTAGCAACATGTTGAAATTTAGCAGAATCATCCGAAACTCTTCCTAAGGCAAGGACTTCATCATAGTCATATGAAGTTCCAGGATCTCTGGAAAGACATATACCATAAGCCCAACCGCGATAAGCTCGAGACGAGGCCGAGAAATGGTCGTTCTGAAACGATTCCAGCCATGTCCAAAAAATATCTTGCGTGATAGTCTCCTTTGAGAATAAATTATCGAGGCTCATTTTAACTTCAGGTCGCTGGTATAATTCGTGGCATTTGCTCACCCAAGGCTTTCTTTCAATCGATCCACAGTCCCCGTAGCCGAAGTACTTTTCGAAAAACCCTTTCACCTTTACATCTGGATTTCCATGTAGCTTTCTTCTAAGAGAACTTCCCCCAGTATCTCTGTTTTCGCCGCCCCAATATCCCGCTCTGTCCAAGCTTGAAGTTCCACGGCTGCCGGGAAGACATTTCAACACCTTGTTCGCCAGGCTTATAAGTGCAATCCATATATGTAGGTCAGTCAAAGATCGCCTTTCAAGAACAGCATCAACAAGGGGAATAAATCTGGTAGAAAGAGCAGGCTGGTTTTGCAGTCTAGTCATTAAAGCCAAAATATCTTTACTCAATGATCCTTCTCCCACTCGTGAAGCAAGCCTCCATGAAGCCATACATGAGCCTAACGTGAAAAGCAGTTGAACTATGTCGGCTTCCTTTGTGTTAGTTTGGGGACGGTAACTTTGGTCTATCTACGTACCATCGGATGCTGTCTCATGGTTCAACAACAGTTGCCTTGCGGGCGCTAGTTCATCCAGCAATCGTTGATCGATTTGACGAGGTTCTTCTGCAATAATTCTGATTTCTTCCTGAGTCAGTATTACTTGATCTGATTCGGCCATAGTGGCAGTTGTTACAATCTCCAGGAGGCTGGAGCTATGGTCCAGTATTTGACAGCAAAGGGAAATATCCACGGTTTCATCAACCTTCGAAGAGTCGTTTCTTCTTCTGCGCAGGACCTTACTGAAAGTTTGGATCCATAGAAGGTTTGATTGACAGCTGAAGTGCAAGATCTTGACTGTAAATTGGCTTTTGTGGGTCTTGTAATATTAGGACTTGTAGCCTACGGCATAATACTCAAAGCCAAAAAACCTAAGCATTATACCATAAAAATAGAAAATATGCAAATTCGAGTCTGCTGAGTCTTGGCTTGTACGAGCGAGCTACAAAGCCTAAAAAACCACTAATATTTGACTACCAATTCTTCATGAGCTGCTAACTCGTTTCACTTGCTTCTCTTAGGTATTGATATGAAAGAAACATACAAAAGTATAAGAGGTAAAGAAGCGTCTCTAATCGGGATTCTCCCAAGACGGAACGACCATTTTGAGGTTGATATGTCATTTTCTATCAACCAGTCCCAATCCTGTTACACATCGGATCTTCCAACTTAACTTAGTCGGCTCCTTGGTCTACAAACACATCGAATTCAGCAGGTCGCTAGGAGGTGGAAAGCCCTCAAAGCTGGCTCTGATGGGCGAAGCTCGCCAGTCTTTCGTATCAGCTTGGTAATGAAGCCTTGCACCAGTCTAATGCATCTATAGTCAAAAAATAGCTCTATAGTCAAAAAATAGCTCTATAGTCAAAAATAGCCCGATCGGAAACGCTCAGCCCAAGGATTGTCGCCGTTGAGGCTCTGTCGTCAGACTGTCCCGGTAACCCTCGAAGTACCTTACGCATATTTTGTAATGTTTTCTATTCCGTAACGTATTATATTCCTGTATTTTACAGCCTTATTCACTTATTTACAATCTCAGCTAGCCGCTGCTCCTCCAAGCTGTCCATCTCCCTGAAGATATTTAAACTCTTCATTAACCTCCGGGTACGGTCGAGGGCCAAGAAGTCGCTCCAAGTCGTGCCGGTCAAGCACTTCCTTGTTGAGTAACTCCGTGGCTACCAAACCCACTTCCTCCTTGTGTTTCGTCAGTAAATCAATGCATGTCTTGTGAGCCTCATCCACTATTCGTCGCACCTCCGAGTCAATAATGTGGGCTGTTTGGTCGGAAAACGGCTTGGTATAGTATGCCCCGTCTTCGTGGAAGTTGAGCCATCCAATCTTGTTGCTCATTCCCCACATAGTCACCATGTTTGTAGCAATGTCCGTCACTTGCTTGAAGTCGCTCTGAGCACCCGACGAAACCGTTGAAAAATGCAGTTCCTCGCTCACTCGACCACCAAGTGCCATGACCATCTGGTCCTTGAGCTCGTCCAAATTCGGCAGCTGTGCATCGCTGGGTAGGTATCGTGCATATCCAAGTGCTTGGCCTCGTGGAATAATTGTCACCTTTAGAAAGGGATTGGCATGCTCCAGGTACCATGAGCATACTGCGTGTCCCGCCTCGTGGTATGCCGTACATTTCCTCTCATCAGGCGGCAGAATTTTGCTCTTATTCTCCAACCCGCTCGTCACTCGCTCTATGGCCTCCTCGAAATGCTTGAATTCAACATATTCACTGTCATGGCGAGCTGCAATCAAAGCAGATTCGTTAACACAGTTGGAAATGTCGGCACCAACAAATCCCGGAGTCAAAGCTGCAAGTTTTCCTGCAAGATCCTCTATAGTACCAATATTTGGCGACAGTTTGATCTTTCCCAAGTATATTTTGTATACTGCCAGTCGGCCCTGAACGTCCGGCTTGTCAACACTCACACGTCGATCAAATCGGCCCGGTCGCAACAAGGCTGGATCCAACACATCTGCACGATTTGTAGCAGCTAGAACCACCACGTATTCCGAAGAAGTAAAACCGTCCATTTCCACCAGAAGCTGATTCAAAGTCGATTCTCGCTCGTCATTTCCTCCACCGCCAAATCCGCCAGCAGCGCCGCCCATTCTTGAACGTCCGATGGCGTCAATTTCATCTACAAAAATAATACTGGGTGCATCCTTTCTAGCAGTAGCAAACAAATCTCGTACTCTGGAAGAACCGACACCGACGAACATTTCCACAAATTCAGATCCGCTTACAGAGAAAAAGGGAACACCAGCTTCGCCAGCAGTGGCTTTGGCCAGCAGTGTCTTACCAGTACCTGGAGGGCCAGTAAGAAGAGCACCTCGAGGAATCTTAGCACCGAGACGTTCATACTTGGCAGGGGATTTCAGGAACTTGACAAACTCCATGATCTCGTCCTTGGCCTCATCGGCGCCTGCAACATCGGCAAATTTGATCTTGACGTCCGTTTCAACGTTGAACTTGCGTGCTTTGCTCTTTCCTGCTGCAAATATGCCGCCTCCAGACCCTGAGCTTCCCGCTAGGCTTCTTCTCATGAGATAATACATGCCTCCAATGAGTAATACAGTGGGCAAAAGCGACGTCAGCAGTCCAAAATAGCTCACTTCGCTAACATATGCCACGGGAATACGCTCCTGGTCACTTTTGCCAAGAACGTTCTCCGCATCGTCCAAATGTCGGTCAAAAGTGTCCACAGATCCAATGGTGAAGTTGACCAGCGTCCTCATGCCGTCTGATCCTCGAACCAGCGCTCGCGCCCACGACTTGTTGACGATCTCAATACGATCAACAAGCCCCTTATCGATATACTGCGATCGGAACTCTTCCCAGCTGAGCTCCTGGCCATTAATCAGCGAGTTGTATACGAACATGGTCACCAGCGAAGTGCCGATGAATCCCAGCACAAACGGCTGCCAGTTGCCGCCAAACGGACCCTTGGGAGGCTCGGCGGGCTTCTTGCCGGATTTCGGCTGCTGGCGATCAAAGTAGATCTGGAACACGGGGGGCTTCTTGGGCGCCTTCTTGTCAGATCTTGGTGGCACCCACGAGAATCGGCGACTGAGCATCCATGCCCTATTTTGGCCCGAGGCGAGCTTTCCGGCCTGTCTAAAAGAAGCCGGAAACGCTGTCCGGAAAACAGAGTTCATTTTATAGGTGGTTTGTATGGAGTTAAGTGCTATTGTGGGTTGTGCAAAGTTGCAACTTGAAATCAGGTTACCCGGCAGAGCTCGCTTGAAATTTCACTGATGCAGCCCTGCAAATTTCACAGCTATAACTCATGCTTTCTCTACGGCATTTTAGCCAACCGTTGGCTTCACCGCTCAAGGTATTTGTTCGATTTGCTACTAAAAGAGCATCGGGTTCACGAACTTCTAATAAGGACTCAGCAGGTCGTCGTCTGGGGCCTAAACTCGGAGAGAGCCAGGAGTGTAAAGCTGGTCAGATCATTTATAGGCAGCGAGGAACAAAGTTTTATCCTGGAGAAAACACG
Organism: Casaregolazyma suthepensis; assembly: GCA_030568895.1. Classification (NCBI taxonomy): domain Eukaryota; kingdom Fungi; phylum Ascomycota; class Dipodascomycetes; order Dipodascales; family Trichomonascaceae; genus Casaregolazyma; species Casaregolazyma suthepensis. Next base: position 5,812 of record JAJMJB010000060.1, read on the forward strand.
GGAATCGGCAAGGATCATACCATATATGCCAAGGAGGCCGGCTATGTGCGGTACTACGTGGATCCATTTCATCCCAAGAGGAAGTTCATTGGAGTCGCTCTCGATAGAGAACTTCGGCTGCCGACGCCTCATTTCGAGCCTCGCGCAAGACGATTCGGCTTCGTTGAAATTCTCAATTCGAAATGGGCTGAGGAGGAGAAGAATTTCACTCCTAGAAAAGAGGTTCTGCTGGGGCCTGAGCTGGAGAAGGAGTACCGGGAACGAGAAGCAAAGAGAACCAAATTAGCATCAGAATACGCAGATCAGCTTAAACAGTTCATTGGTGACGAGAAAATCTCTCTGGAAAATGCATCCCAAAGATTGGTCGAGATCTCTCGTTACATGATTGGATCTGGCCAGAAGTACCAAGAAGCCAAAGCAGCTGCTGATAGAGACTACATACAAGGCATTAAACTGGCCAAGGAGTTTGGCACCATTACTTCCGAGGAATATGAGAGTCAATTGTCTAGTTATACTGAGTTAAGTCGAGTATTGGATGAGAAAGTCACTTTGGTCGGTACTCGACTGGAAGCATATCGAAGCCCTGAACAATTGAAGGATATGGCAACTGCTGCCTTGGAAGAAATCAATAAGCTTATCGATGGAAAAGAACGACCGTTTGCATCTGACATTCGACAACAAATACGCGACATTTTGGACAGACCGTGCTTTGAGCTCGCTCAGAAGAAGGCTTATGCAAGGAAATTCCTACAACGACCACCGCCTCGAGGAATATCAGAAGATTTCACTTTGGAAGACATGCAGAAACTCGTCAAGGAAGGTAAAGGCAAGATTGTGCCTACATGGAACTATGAGAGTCGAAAGGTGGAGAAGGTATTTCTACCACAAGGCAATCCCCGAGCGGCCATTGTATAGATGTAAATAATTAATGAGAGTGTAAATATGTTAAGAGTAAAGATAAAAAGGCTGCAACTACAATAAACCGGAGTGCGGTTATGTCACGTGATACGTTGATATTTACCTCTACTCTTCAAAACAACCACTAATATCATTATAAAATAATATAATACTAATGAATAAATTTCTCCTAAATACCAAATAACACTAGGATCCCCCAATAACCACCGTCCCGATCTACTCAGGGTAAATCTCGTCCGTTGCCTATTTGGGAATCAAACCCATCCGCCTCACAAAGCTTATTTTCCTACTTGACTATTTAACCACCAAACACCCCCAGAATTATGTCTGAAGAAACTGCTGTTCCCGATGAGATCTTGGAAAACGCAATAGTAGATACCGTCATCGAATCAGATGACGAGGGCAAGGACGAGATCGTCCACAAGCACGGAGAAATCAAATTTCAGTACATCAAGGCTCCCAAGCGTGCCGTCTGGTTTGTACGTCCACAGGCGCTGAATTACTTCAAAGATGGTGTTCTTTACCGTACGAGGCAAGAGCGATCATCTGCTAAAGCTGAGCTTTTTCTGGACTTGATATACGTTGGAATTGTCGCCAATGTGGCTGGGGAAGCGACGGAATCAGCCACGGGCTTGGCACTTGTGAAATATATTTTGCTATTTATTCCGTACTGGACGGTATGGGCAGACATCAAGGATTTCATGAACTATTACTATACCGAGGATTTGTCTCAGAAGTTGTATATTTTCTGGATTTTATGCCTGTTGACTCTCTCAATCAACAGCCATAGTGAAGTCACCGAAAGTACCCAGGGTGCTGCATACACAATAGTGCCGTATATTCTATGCAGGGTTTCTTTGGCCGTATCGCTTCTTGTCTACTCGTTTTATATACCGGAGCATCGTGCTCAGCAGAGACTGTACTTCTGCTTCCTGATAGTCACCAGCTGCATTTGGATCCCCGTCATCTTTGTGGGCGTTCGAGCCAAGATCGCTATAGCTAGTGTTGCTATATTTCTTGAGCAATTGACATTTAGTATTGCCTATCATCCGAGAACCAAGAAGCTGATGAAGCTGACCATGTCGACTGCCTTGAACATAGAGCATGAAGTCGAACGGTTTTCGGCCTTTGTCACTGTCGCTATAGGTGAATTTCTTTACAAAGTCGTTGCAAGCAAACCTCTGGGCGGTGGCTTCACTATATCTTTTGCCCGTGCCATTCTTCTTCTCATTGTTGCTTACGGATTGTTTTGGCTGTATATGAATGGAGGCATTAATCAACGTTCGACACATCCTCTAAGACACAGCGCGACACGAGCCATGGGATGGATATACTGTCATCTTCCTTTAGTAGCATCCATTGTGCTGTCTGCCGATGCTGGTGGTGACTTAGTAACTAGAATTGGCCATACTGAAGAATCTCTTTCAGCCAGGGCAGAGACAGAGGAGGCCAGCTTTCGAGGGCTCAACTTCTACTTCACCGGCGGTATTTGCACGGCCCTTTTCGCCATAGGGATGCTTGGCTTGCTAGAGGAGCCACGCGATCCTCCAGGGACTTATATCGTGGGCCAAAAATGGAGAGTGATATTTCGCTTTCCGGCAGGAATCATCATCTTATGTCTGTCTATCAAGACTTTAGACACTACCCTTATGATGGGAATGGCAGCCATGATAATAATGCTGCTTTTGATCTATGAAAGTACTGTGATGGTGCCAAGAGAATGCTTGGTCGTGGGCCGATATCAGAAATCTCATCAGGATAGGTCTCAACGGTCCTCTGTTTAACTGGGCTTATATTTCTTTGAGAAGCTAGCATGGAAGTCAATGCTGTCAATGCTGAAGTTTTTTGTTTACGATACATGTTTTCGCTCTATAATTCTCCTTATGGTCCTTGTTCCGTGGCCCCGCGATGACCATCGGAAGTACCAGAGCATCTACACTCACGACCACATCTATCTTTTTTTGATAATTTACGAGCTCATGATATCTTAATGCGTCTTTTCGTTACCAGGGCCAATTTGCGCAATTATAATGAGTGCATAGTCATTTCTTATCAAATTAAAGATTATGCAGCCTAAAGCTATTCCTCCGCTGCTTCCGCTCGATGTGGGGTAACACAACTCTAATGCTCACAAGAGATAAGCACTACCAGGCCTATCAGGAACGATACACGGAAGAGATAATTGGCGTCTTGCAAAAAATACTCCTATATTTTTTTAGCGCAGTGGCCTGTCTATCCTCACCTGATGAAGTATTCTTTTGTCGCAATATTTTGCCCCTTGGGGGTCTCGGAATATTCCTTGTGGTTACGTCGTTTTGGCATCCAGATTGGGGGGGTGAAGCCTCATGGTTGCTTTTTTCTGCAACGTTAACCTGAAAATACGACCTCAACAACAACGGAGAAAATCTAAGGAGCATTTACAACTTGCTACAGTAAGATGCTTTATTATTGCTGATATTTATCGAGTTAATTTTTCAATGACGGGCCCTGATATTCTGCATGATTATCTCCGTCGTTCCCGCATTGTGGGGGGTCGGTTATCCCCGCAACGCTTAAACAGGCCATCTTCGCAGATCAATACTACTTTCCTTGTCATAAGATTGTTACATTGATACGAATTCGAACACTGGCATCAAATGACATCCGTGCTTCTCCGCACCTTTTTTGGGGATGCTCATTGAGATGCACGGTAAAGAAACGGCGATGCCGTTATCGTTGGAGCCCAGCCCATGTTATGGTGAAGACATAAGAGTGACGATCCTCGCTTTTTGTTGTGACGTATTTTAATCTTGGAAATACGAGGTCTTGTTGTTTTCATACGAACTTTAGGGACAATAAGCTCGGCTAAAGGGCCGACGATCAGATGTTTTGTTTGCAGAACCCGTCATCAAAAAAAGTGGGGTAATAATTTCTCTGGTCGTAGTATACAGCGGAATACCAGCCAGAATGTTGCTACTTGCTAGTATAAGAAGCAGGTGAGGGATGCTTGTGTCTTGTTCAGCAAATTCGCATAGGTATTAGGCAAAATGGTGGGCATTCCTCGTCCTAAGGCTCTCAATGTGCCTTACACAACCTACAATGTCTATGTTGTAACTTTTATCGCGACGATTGGAGGTATGATATTTGGCTTTGACATCTCGTCTATCTCCTCATTTATTGGTCAGAACAGCGCGCCCGGTCATTACCAGGAGTTTTTCAACTATCCCAACTCCGTAACTCAGGGTGGCATCTCCGGGTCTATGGCCGGAGGCTCTTTTATTGGTTGTTTCTTCGCCGGGCCCTTGTCCGAATGGGCTGGCAGAAAAGTCACTGTCCAAGGTGCTGCTATGTTCTGGATGATTGGTGCTGCTATCCAGTGTTCATCTCAGAATCGCGCTCAGCTTATTTGTGGCCGATTCATATCTGGGTTTGGAATTGGCTTTTCTTCTTCTCAGGTGCCTGTGTATGTGGCTGAAATTTCCCCTTTTGAAATCCGGGGTCGTCTCGTTGGTTCCTTCCAATGGGCCGTTACGTGGGGTATCCTAATTATGTTTTATATCGGCTACGGTTGTTCCTTTATTCCTGGTACTGCTTCTTGGCGAACAGGCTGGGGTATTCAGATGATCCCGGGTCTTATCCTGTTACTCGGATCCATGATCCTTCCTGAATCGCCTCGTTGGCTCGCTAAGGAGGACCGTTGGGATGAAGCCATCGACATCATAGCTAATGTTCAATCAAAGGGTGATCGTACTGATCCTCGAGTGTTGATTGAAGTTGAGGAAATCAAGGAGGTTGTGCGCATAAATCGTGACCTTCATGTTATGGGATTTTTGGAATTGTTCCAGAAAGACTCTCTCAATCGTACTTTGGTCGGGATCTGGGGTCAGATTTGGCAACAAATGACTGGAATGAACGTTCTCATGTACTACATTGTGTTTGTATTCGAGATGGCCGGCTATAATGGCAATGCCAACTTGGTGGCTTCTTCTATCCAGTATGTCATCAACATGGTAATGACTGTGCCATTTTTGCTGTTTATTGATAAATGGGGTCGTCGTCATATTCTAATTCTCGGTTCTACTCTGATGATGGCATGGCTGTGGGCTATTTCTGGTATTCTGGCTGTTTATTCTGTCCCGAAGGATGTCAATGCTACTGTGAAGATCTGGATTCCTCCAGAACATAAATCTGCTGCTAAGGCTATGATTGCATGTTGCTATCTGTTTGTGGCTTCTTTTGCACCGACGTGGGGTCCTGCCATGTGGATGTACTGCTCTGAGATTTTCCCACTGCGTCAGCGTGCTTATGCCAACGGCGTGACTGCTGCTGCCGATTGGATATTCAATTTCGCCATTGGCATGTTCACTCCTAGTGCTTTCACCAATATCACGTGGAAGACATATGTTATATTCGCATGTTGCTGCTTTGCCATGACGATTCATGTATTCCTGCTGTTCCCTGAGACCAAGGGCAAGACGCTCGAGGAAATCGAGCAGATGTGGGATGCTAAGATTCCTGCTTGGAGAAGTGCGAGCTTTGTTCCGAGGCGTCCTTCCATTAGTGATATCAAGGCTGTTGGTGGTGGAGATGTTCCATCTCTGACCGATAAGATGGAGCACGAGCATCATGATGTCGTAACAACACAAGAAGAGGAGCCATAAGATGATACCAATGTATGGTGTATAATTTTGAGTATTGTTAATGTTAAGTTGGGTTTTCAAGTCTCACAGGTGTCATCAGGGCTCTTCGTATCTCATACCGTATCTCTCCGCCGTATCTCGCCATTCCCTAATCCAATAGGATCGTCCTTTGTAATATTTGCAAAACTCACCTGCGAGCATCCTTGTTCTGACTTGTATGTCGATGAGCATTGCCATATGTATTTGGAGGTACTGTCCTTAGTTGTTCTCAAGATCATAGGTTCATTGCACCGACACAACGGGATTTGTTCCATTGCGTATTCAGGATGATACATGCGATATGTCAAGTTGATCCGCGACTGTCCAGCTATTGGGTGAGGTTCAAAAGACGTTGAGATCGGAACTATGCTATGTTTGAAGGATTCCTGGCATCCAGCATGCATGACAACAAGACAGTTGTGTGGAATATGAATTGCAATGGTCGGATTATTACCCGGATCAGTCCTGGACCGTAGACGAAACTGCCTTGTGACTCCAAGAGTGTAACTGCCAATAATAGCTTGAGGGCCTATATGAGTTAACTGATCCGAATGATATCCTACTGAGGAAGAGCAGTCATTATAATGATTTGCAATGACGAGATCCGACGTCCATTCCTTGTAAAATTGGTATTTTCCCGGTTTCCTCGAACTTAGCTCGGCATTCACTTTGGCCTGGATCAAGTCTCGAGCCTGACACAGCAAGTCGTTGAAAGGCCGTGCTCCAGCAGATGTTCTACCTTGATACGAATTAGTACGATTTGTATCTTCGCAATAGACAGCACTGCTATGACCAGACTGAACTTGACGGTCAAAAAGGTAGAATTTCGACGGTTTCCATTCGGAGCTTTCGTCCAGCAGGAACGTCAGCAGTTGGTTGGCCAAGTGCCTCGGCAAAAAGTTCGCCGTCATAGTCACCGGGATACCTAGCGACTCTAACTGCTCACTATTATATACGTGGATGATATTCTTTTTGTTTGGAACTACAAGTGGTTGGCCATGGCTATCAACTATACCATACTGATCCAACGTCGCCTGGCCACCAATACTCCGCGTTACAGGAGCACCAGCCAGTTCCAGGACGCGATTTACGTTTCCATTATACGATACTAATAAATCTAACAATACGGATATATCGGCATTGGGGAGTCGGGATTTCAAAATGGCCAATTTATCGTCGGTGGCACTCATGATGGGGTAGATCAAGTAAATAGAATAGGCTGTCCAAGAATCATCACTTAAGTACCTAAGATGTGTCATTTCTACAAAATATCAGAGATTACCCGGAAATCCCCTAAATACCTATTTGGATTTATCCGTCTGGTCAGCCTGTTTGGCCGTCTCAGGGTCCTGGTATCCATAGGGGTTTTTGGTGGTCCATCGCCACAGATCTTCACAGGCCTCGTCCATTGTTCTACGGGCCTTCCAGTGAAGTTCCTCATTGGCACGGTTAGGCTTGGCTGTAAGATCTAGCACATCGCCGTCACGTCGAGGAGCAACTTCGTAGGGAAGTTCGCGTCCTACAGCCTTGGAGAAGGCCTTGATGACTTCAAACACTGTTGAGCCATGGCCAGTGCCAAGATTCCACTCGCGAGCAAACCCAGTCGACGGGACAACATCGGCCTGCTTGTTTTCCTGTCGAACGCTCTCGAGTTTCTTGAGAGCCGCAATATGGCCCTCAGCAAGATCCATTACATGGATATAGTCTCTGATAGGAGTACCGTCTCGGGAAGAATAGTCATTTCCAAACACCATTAGCTTGTCTCGACGGCCAACGGCGACCTGGGCAAGAAACGGCAGCAAATTATTGGGAATTCCTGTAGGATCTTCACCGAGAATGCCCGAGGGATGAGCACCCATGGGGTTGAAGTACCGCAAGATGGCTGTGCGCCATTCCTTATTGGCATGAGTATGATCACGCAGAATATCCTCGATGAAAATCTTGGTTCTTCCATATGGATTGGTAGGTCCAGTAGGACATATTTCAGGAATAGGGATCATATTGTCAAATCTGGTAGCATCTCCATAGACGGTAGCAGACGAAGAGAAGACAAACGTAGATACCCCAAACTCCTGAAGAACCTTGATAAGATTGACAGTACCTCCTACGTTCTGCTCATAGTAAGATAACGGGATCTTGGTAGATTCGCCAACGGCCTTGAGACCAGCAAAATGAATGACCGACGTGATGGTAGGATACTCGACGAGGATCTTCTTAATTCCGTCGGCGTCACGCAAATCCACCTTGAAAAACGGAATGTCTGGAACACCGGTGATCGTCTCGATGCGCTTGACAGCCTCGTAGGACGAATTGGACAAATTGTCCATGATAACGACCTTCCTTCCTGCCTGTAGAAGAGCCACTACAGTATGAGATCCAATGTACCCCGCGCCTCCTGTGACCAAAACATATTCCCTGAGCATTAGTAACATTCTACAGCACTCCCATCATCCTCCACTTACTCTGTCATTGTTCTTCTAACGTTCGTCTATTGCTATTATATATAAAGTTACTCGTCAAAACCCTGGCTTCGTTTGTTCCTTAAATCACCCAACCTCGCCAATTGACGTATTTCTCCTTTGTTTTGTCCCAAAGCATCACCAAATATCCCTGGAGCAAAATAATTTTTTTTCAATTTGGTGGACAAATTTTTATTCTCCTTATTGGCCACTAAGTCCCCGGTAGCTAGTTACTACGCCCTGAAGAGAAACACACGCGAAGTGCAGAGACGAAAGAAAGCGAGCAATTGAAGGTGGTTTGGAAAATCATGGCCCTTTAAGCTGGTTATTTTGCAGATTATTGGCACTTGAAGAGGAATTGAAATTTATCGTTAATTCTTCTCTGAGGGCTTTTTTCACAGGGAATATTGGAAAAAAAAACACGTCTTTTATTACAGCAGAATCTACAGCTGAATATCTCTTTATTTCAGTTTATCACAGTGCTTTTAGATCGTTTGTGCTTGTTCTTACCCTTACATTATGGTGAGAAAAGTTGCAAATTCTCCAAGGGCCACAAGATCCCAGGCCAGAACCGCTACCAAAAGTATATATGGAAGTGCCACGTCGCGGCGTGTTCAGTCCAGCTACGCTGAGGACGAAGACGACGACGAGCCGTCCAGTGAAAATGACAACGACGACGACGTTGATTCCGATGCTACTGAAGACAGTGCTCCGGAGCTGTTAGACAGCAGTGCTTCGGTAGAAGACGACGACGATGAGGACGCTGTTTCTGTCGACGGCTCCTCGGACGAACATGCTGTTTCCGCGGCTAAAACTGTGCATTCCGGCCGTCACCGACGTCCTTCTCTACTTGACCATACATTGAATGACAAAAGTGAAGGATTTCCTCGCTCGGAGTCGGCTATTATAACTACTGATGATGAGGAAAATCATGGGCTTGGTACTACTGCTCTGGAAGATGCATCTGATTTGGAATCAATGACTGAGTTCAGCGACGACTACTTGATGGCTCTGTTGGACCAGGAGGAAAACGACGATAATTACGACGATGCCGTTGCAAGCAGCGATGATGGTGGTCTTGAGGAGCAGGAGGAGCAGGCTATCATTGACGAAGAGTCGAAAAATAACCTGTTTTCGAGTGAATCTCCTCCCGAGACACAGGTCGTTTCTGCTGGGCCTGATAACTTGCATGACGTTGATCTATTGAAACTTGCCTATTCTGATGACTCAGTTCAAGAAAATGAATGGGAAGTGTCTTTTGACGACGACTTCTTTGAGCCCCGTCGTGTGGAGCGTGACTCGGCTGTCCAGTCCAACGGAGAATCTGATGAAGATGATTCCTATTTGTTATCCTACTTCTTTTCTAATGGAATGAGCTCTTCAGGTGAAGAGGCAGAAGGTGATCATAAATCCTCGTCTTTGGCTATTTCCAATGGCAAACCCCATCGTCGGACTTACAGTAACAGGCATCACTCTCGGTCTCCGCACGATGATCTCTACGCCAGCGTGGACGAATCAGGCGATTCGACCGATGAGGACCTTAGCTTGCCTCCACCAAGTCAACGACGAGGAGGTGCCAGGCCTACAGAGGTATTGTCATCGTCCAGCATGGCCTCTCGTCCTCCTGTACTCGGCACATGGGTCATGAGCCCTGAACGGCCCTCTGGAATCATTGATGGCCTGACTACACGAACTCTGAGTCCTCCTCATGATGCTTCTGAGCGTCGCGTGAGGCATCGTAGATGGAGCTCAAATTCCAGCGGGGTACGAAAGCGGTCGCGATCTCAGCAGAGAGTTGACGATGAAGATCAAAGCGATTTGAACGCAGAGATCACATTAGAGGATTTTATTTATACCAGCGAGCTTGAAAGTAGTTCGGCCGAAATGGACGAGGAGCAGTCAACTCCCTGGAATAGTCGTATCAAGTCTGATGTTCCGTTATCTGCGTTTCGCAACCGAGCTGCCCAAATGCAGTACACCTATGGTAATGACTCGCCCAGCATTTCCAATGGCTTAGCTGCTCGAAGATTGGCAATGAAGCAGAGAAGGTCCAGAGAAGTTGTGATGACTCCCGTTCGAGGAGTCCGAAGACGGGCCGACAAGAAGCGGCATAAGCGAAACAACAAGGTGTATCACGGTGCAGACAATATGCGAGATGATATGGGAGCATCTGATCTAATAGAGGAACTTGTGGATATTGGAGCATTGAGTCCGTTGTTCAATGGAGTAGCATAATTGGGGGCATTGTTTGAAAAGAAGAGAAAAAATATACAAGGATTTCTTATTTTATTATTTTATTTGGATATTGAAACATGACACAGATGTTTTTTAGAGGTTTTAATGTTGGCTTTTATTTTGTTTGAGACACATGATATATCATTATGTAGTTAATCGAGAACCCTGGAGGTTTCAAGTCATACCAAAGGAGTTAGTTTTGCCGACAGCTGGAGCTGTGTTTTTATAGTATTAGCCAAATATACTACCATGAGGACGTCCTGGAGATGAGAGTTGAAGAGTTTTTCCATGGTTTCCTTTGATAATGACGGTTCCAAGGTCAAAGTGCTCAATAAATACTTTCCAATGGCCGTGTTGCCCTGCTCAGACCCACTAAGAACACGGTTGACATAAGCAGAGACTCGCTCTAGCATATCTAGGACCTCTGCCAGAGTTGATTCCAGAACCTTCATATCTGAGGTCAAGGAAACGGAGCGAGATTCAGAGTCCTTGGCTTCTGATATCACGTCCAATGCTGATCTATCCACCTCTGAGTATCTAACCTCGTTTGGAACAGGCACAAACAGGCAATTACCAGCTGCTCCACGCCCTAGACCCACTGGAGACGAAATATATGTTCTAACGTCGATATTAGCAGAGGGATTGGGTCCATTGAGATTGTCACTAACTGTTAAATGAATAGCAGGATATGGATAGGTACCATCACCACCATGCTGAGAATAAAAGTCCTGGACCAACCCCGACAGATTATTAAGCTGACTGCTAGTAGCATACCATCCTAGTATGACTTCTCGGGGATTTGCCCGTTTATGCAATTGATACATGGTTCGATTGTAGTCGATTCCAACTTCAACCTGATCTTCGGTTTCATCGTGAGGAATAGCATATGCAGTACGGATCTCAACCTCCAATCCGTCTTCTGATCGGACTCCTAGAAGAGTGCCGATGACTCGTTGCTGGTTAGGGTCCTTTCTTAGGGAATGATCAAGGACCTGGAACAGAGCCTGGGCCTGGATGACCACGTTAGAAGGCGATAGAACGGTCGATACGCCCATCAGCGATGACGACGACGGCCTTGCAAGATGAAATATGCTATCGGCCATTTTTGTACAAGATAATTAGATCAAGCGTTGATAGATGTGGGTTTTTGGGTTGGTTGGGCTGAAAAATTTCTTGAAGGGGTGGACTGAGATGTACGGAGGTTCGTTGATGAGTGATAGGGAATAGGTGCAGCTAGATAAATCTATCTTATCTAATGCTCTAAACAGATGTTTATGTAGCATTTATGCCTCAAGTTATAGATTTCTCTAGAAAGGAATCTTCTCAATGCATGTGTCATGAGATGCATTTCCTTAACGTTAGTTCTAAATCCATCCTAGCAATGCCATAATCATAGCCAATATGGCCTTAATCATAACCAATATAATGGCCATAATCAAACCAAATAGTCATGATCAAACCAAATAGTCATAATCACAATAATCCTATGCTCATAATCATAATATTACTCTGGTCATAATCATAAAAATCTTATGCTCATTTGAGTTATACGGGTAACAAAATCAGGGGAAATATTCTCAAGGCCCAAATATCGGATATACTGCAATGATTTTTATTGTTGGAAGTACGAATATTCTTAGCTTATTAGAATAGCTTACAGCTCAAATCTACTGTAATAGCAATAAAAACAATATTGTTATTGTTATGTGTGTTTTATAAAGGTAAAGGTAAGATCTCGTAATATCAAAACTCAAACATATAAAACAACAGCTCCGACCACAATTATTCTACCAAGCACTTATATAACTTGCGTAGGTAGTCAAACAGTTACCACACCATACTATTCCTATAAACTCTTGCGCTGGCCTCTGATCATATTTTAACCACTCTCCACCTGAGTAAAGACAGTCAATGCACGAAGTCTCGGCCCGTAAACATAAAACAACCACGGAGCAGGAAGAAGAATCAACGATACAAATCCAAGAAGTGAATTTCCCCAATGAGCTCCTAGTGTGCCATACATCTGATCGGCAAACAGTGGGAAAACTCCCCCAAATAAGCTCCTAATGAAGCCTGCTGCTGCAATAGCACTAGCACCATATCTCGTATAACAATCGACCATGTATACCAAGCTAGTCTGGAAAATCACCGCGTAGCCGATTCCTACTAGAAAAAGCCCAATACAAGGGACGATCCAGTGAATGGAGGCAAATAACGTCCAACCATAGAGAAAGCAGCCTGCAGTCAAAGTCCAGCCAGATACCATGATGGAAACTAACCGTTCTTCTGGTTCAGGACGCTTGCCTATTTTAGTAGCTATTTTCGAATATCGCACGGAATTCCAAAAATTAACAAGACTACCGGCAATGTTTCCAATGAAGAAGGCTACCATCGGTGCGAACGAGGCTACAAACGAGAAGTTATAAACACTCATAAACTGCGGACCGACTGAATCAACTAGAAGAAACAAGATTCCAAACACAAAGGACGCATAGAGAATCATCAGAAACAGAATTGGCGTGAAGAACATGACTATGGGTCTAGCGAAATGGACCTGAATGAACTCCTTTGGCTCCAATGTCCATTCGTCATGCTTAGAATGGATTATCCAGTATCCCGTAGATAATTTCAGCCGCTTGGCCGTCACTTGCTCCAATACTGGAAGATAAGTCTCCTCGAGAAATATGTAGTTAACAATCGAGATGACGATCTGAAGCAATCCCGAAAGATAACAAACCCATCGCCAGCCATAAGGGCCTGTTTGTACTAACAATGCACCAATTAATGGACCTAAGGATACACCGGCTGAAATGTTTAGAGCATATGCAACTAGTGCTCCGGCTCTATGGGCAGGTTTCCAAAGATCAGCCATTGCACCTCCAGAGGACACTGCAGGACCAGAAGAGAAGACTCCAGTTACAAAGCGCAAGACGGTGACTGCAGCAACATTGTCTACATTGGCTATAATTATGGCAAACACCCCTGAAATGAAGCAGGGAATGAGAACGCCCTTTTTACGGCCAAACACTTCACTGAGAGGTGCAAAAATAGCCGGCCCAACACACTGGCCCAGAACAAAAATGGAAAAACTCAACGTTCCAACCTCCGTTCCTTTGTGGAATTGTCTGGAGATTTCCCCAATGGCCGGTGAATAAGCACTGACTAGAAACATGCCAGCCAGGGACGTCCACCCATAGGCCACAGTATGCAATAATCTCTTAGTAAAAGACCAATTAATTGGCAATGTTGGATCATTTGGCTTTATTGAATATAAGCCAGTTTCATCGACATCGTCGAGCTCTGCCGGGTGCTCAGAGACGGCCGGTTGAAATTCCTTCGAGTAGTTCATTATCAAGAATAGATGATCGTGATAGTTTTATCAGATCTGGGAATCTGAATTTTCCACCGGATTTATATAGTACGGGGGGCCGCATTCTCCGAAGTTAATACTACATTCACTGGGTGGCGTTGGTGGAAGTGTAGATGAGCAGAAACATGAATTTCTGGCATAAATACTTGGAAAAAAAGGCAAAGTAGTTGACAAAAATGGATGATTGCTTGTGTTTATTTCAAATGCCGAAAATCAAGAAAAACCAATGCTGCCTCTATCAATTGCTAGGGGTCTCATCACAGCTTCCCTTTTCGGAAATGCCCCATCTGATAAGGAACATCGCGGTCCAATGCCGTGTCGTGTACGTCGAAGCATGTGAAAATATACGATTTAGAGAATAATAATAATAGTATAGAAATCTTAGCATAGAATAATAGCAAATTAATTTAATATAAAATCTCTAAAAAATAGTTTTGTTTTATGTTAAGTAATTCGGTGTTTAGCTTCATTTCTCCGGAATCGCAAATAGAGCCGTACAATCGCATGCAATTTTCAGCACGTCACGTGACACCGCGTTTTAAAGTTTCGCGTATCGCGTGGTGTTGGGAAGTAGAAACTACACGGACAGATTGAACACTATTTACCGAAGTAGGCG
>JAJMJB010000061.1:0-18443 GCA_030568895.1 Casaregolazyma suthepensis
TCACTGCGTTATATCTTACCTAAGACCAACTTGTGTTAAGGGTCAATTTCTATCAAGTACGATCAAGGAGTTTTAGGAGGTTTACTATGGGATTTAGATTATAACTTTAACAATATAATTTTGCGGTTTGACATTTATCCTGTTGGGATGCATTCCTTAAGGTGTAGATTTTGTTGTTAAAAGTTTCATATTTTATATTTTATATTTCATAATTCATAATTCATAATTCATAATTCATAATTCATTTTCATATTTCATATTTCATATTTCATATTTCTCTATTATTCATAATTCATATTTCTCATAATTCATTCTCAAGTATGCAAGATGTAGATCCTGCGCAGAATAGCCTCCTATCCAGTATATACTCAACATGATAATACTCGTAATTGAGCTCCTGAACGATCAAGCTAGTATAACACCAGCTATAACACCGAGCCGCAGACCAGTCTACCGTTGACTCACAAACCTCTCTCATTCTTTACCACACAGACGGGTGTGCAGTATCACGTATACCACTGTCTACGGACTGAAGCGATCTCCTACACGATCAGCACCAATTGCCTCTCAGCTTGACGTGAAGCCGAGCAGGGTCGTACTGTTCGAACCAGTACATGGTAGAGACATTACCAAACCACTCATCAAACGGCATGCTATTCAATGAATCCATAATGCCAAATCCCTGGCGATATCTTTCAATATGCCAAACGAAATGATGATTAGAGTGTGGAATCCAATGCCTGGAAACAAATGATAAAACACGGTCATAATATTGCTGCGCGTTATCACCCCGTGAAGGAACCATGTCCTCCATCTGATCAAGAGCAGCATTGAACTCCCTTGTCAGCACGCCTTCATCGATGATATGACATAAAAACTGAGACCAGGATATAGTACAATCTAGGTGGCGAGGGTTAAGCCAGTGTAAAGGCACTTTGTAAATTCGTGCTGCCATTATAGGATACCGAGTAGAAGAAGCAAAAGCAAGACAACTGTACTTCACCCATTCCGTATACGGGACATCACAATTCATCATAACAAGTTGGACTTGAAAAACAAGCTCCTGAAATAACAAATCCTTCGGAAGATGACGCAATGCCTCTGAAATGGCCGCATAATCATCGCGGGGCACATTTCTCGAACCTGGTTCTTTTAGAGCCACACACGGAATTAACTTCGCAAGGTACTCTGGACTGACGTTTTCCCGGAGAGGTGCGGGCCTAGAGTTCTGCGGAGGGCTTGTATGACTTGGCGAAGTCGGAGCAGGAGATGCAGAGCTAGATGGCACTGTGCTGCTCTGGGGAGTATGCTCAGTAGCGGTTTCACTAGCAGAATCTTCAGTCTTCAAACCTAAGGCTCCAAATGACGAGGAAATGGACTCAGTAGGAGTCGTAGGACCCGAAAAGTCCCCAGTGGATCTTGAAAAGAGCTTAGTAGAATCCGAAGAGGGCTTACTAGGACCCGAAGATTCCCCCGTATATCCTGCAAAGACCTTATTAGCATCCGAAGAGTCCCCAGTATATCCTGCAAAGACCTTATTAGCATCCGAAGAGGACCCAGTATATCCTGCAAAGACCTTATTAGCATCCGAAAAATCCCCAGTATATCCTGCAAAGACCTTATTAGCATCCGAAAAGTCCCTAGTATAACCTGAAAAGAGCTTGGAACGATCCGAAGAGGCGTCAGCAGCAGTGGTGTCCGGAGCTTCAGAACGCACACCGGTTTTCTCAGAACGAGGAGCAATCTTTTCGCTAAGGGATGGCATGATGCTTGAGAAGACGAGACAAGTCACACTATTATGCAATTTCAAAAAATTTCACGACGGTATACAATCAAGAAACCTGCGTATGCTCTCAGCGAAAATTTTCGCTCGCTATGTATGAGACTTTGTCCAACAACCAATAATCCAATAATCACTTAAGAAGTATATTGGACCAATTCCGAGCGCCCTTGAGTTCACTTATCAATGGAAATTCTGTCTTTAAATTGAGAACAGGTTTCCTAGATCAGAAGCTTCAAGGAGATATGCTGTAGAAACCTAATAATTAAATCTAGGATCTAAGGTAATACAGCAAAGAAAAAAAATCCTAACACAGACAAGAATTACTGCTTTTATAATAAACTTCGAGCAATGGGGTCAGAAAAAAAAAATTGGAGGAGTTGAAAAATAAATTTTTCAGGATAATGATTACCTAGTTGGGGAAGACCAACAGTCACGTGACGCATCTTATATCTCGTGAAATCCGTTAAATCCAACTCTTCGTCCTCTAAAATGCCTAAACAAAAGCTTTCCAAATATCATGATTTGCCTCCTTGGCAGCAGGATAACCAGTATATTCTAGGGGGCTATGTAAAAGAAACGGTTTCTGTAGTTAAAACGTTAGAATCTCTCGTATATATCCATAATGAGACCGGCAACATCTATAGCCATCTGATTCCCGGTCTCGTTTTCATAATTGGCCTAACTATGGGTATTGATCGTGCACTTAGTAGAGTATCGGATTCTGTAGCTGATGAGATTGTATTTTGTGTATTTCTGGCCGGAGCAGCAGCCTGTCTGTGTATATCCGGAGTATATCATTTGATGAAGTCTCATTCCGAGAGAGTCGCTGTAATTGGAAATGCGTTTGACTATTTCGGCATTGTAATTCTAATTGAGGCAAGCATGATAAGCATGATTTATTATGGGCTCAGGCACGACGCATTGTGGCGTGACATCTTCTGTGGAATCACCAGCTTCTTTGGCCTAATTTGTGCAGTTTTAACTCTAGATCCCAAGTTCCGTACACCTGCATGGCGTCCCTTTAGAGCCAAGATGTTTGTTCTTTATGGGCTGAGTGGAATTCTTCCGGTAATCGCTGGAATTTTCCTCTATGGCTTTCGAGAAGCAGCCAAGCGTTCACAACTCAAGTACTTGTTATTAGAAGGGTTTCTGTACATCCTGGGTGCTTCTTTATATGCAGCGAGAATCCCTGAAAAATTCCATCCCGGGAAATACGACCTTTGGTTTCATTCACACCAGATATTCCATGTATTGGTCGTTCTGGCTGCAATTTCTCACGGAACAGGCCTTTACAAAGCATGGCAATATGATCTGGCTACAAGAGGCCAATAGAGCATCATAATAGATTTAGCATTACTGGCATTACCACTGCATTAGCACTACCACTGCATTAGCACTACTAACAGCACTATACCGCTACTTCGCTCCATCTTTCGTCCTCTTTCTGGCGTTGTCGAATGAAATCCAACGTACGCTCAAAATGCTTGCGAGGAGAGTCACTAATACTTTCATCGGCGTTGTTGGCCAGGTTCGTCTTGATGAGATCAATGAGCCCGTTGATGTACTTGATAGTGACTTCTCCATTTCCACGATCACTGAAATATAAATATCGGTTGAGAATCTCCACAAACAGTTCCACCGAGACTGCAATGTCCATGCAGCCGTCGGCGACTCTAAGAGCCCTCTGAAGACACTCTAGGACCCGTTTGCCGTCTTTGAACAGCACGACATCACTTTGTTCGTCTTCACCCAGAGCCGGCAGTTCAGTGGCCCACCACAGATGACTGGCCAAATAGACTGTACGACATTGTTCAGGTCGCTTGAGTATTTTCGATCCATATAATGCACACTTACTTGTCAAAGTATCATAGTTATCTCGAGTGAAGTTTCGAGTACTTTGCAAAGCTCCTCCAATAATTAGTAGTGCTTGGTACTGAGCCCGGCTATCAATAATGTTCTCCTCATAAACCGTGAATGCCTGAGCAAAGAACTCAAACGAAGCCTCTTCAGCCTTAGTCTGGTCAGCAATGGTCGCTGCATCAACAAATAGCCGCAATGCCAGCTCCTTTGCACCACCATTCCTGTAGAACTCATCTATAACAAGATGACAGAACTTGAATGTGGAGTTGACCTTGGACTCCTCGTTCAGCTTATGATACTTTCGAACCAACTTCAGAGACATTGTAAGCAACGACGGGTACGTATATCTGACTTTGCTTCCTCCGCTCGATAGAACCTTTCTAGCGACACTAAGCAGTTTAGCCACAACGTCAGGGTCATCATTCTTGAAAAGAAAAACAACCTTTGCTAGCCTGCTTTGATCATCCAAAACTACAGGACTATCGCTTGATTCTTCACCTTCATTGAAGCTGTTACCTCCTGGCAAAGAGCCATTTTGCTGAGAAGTACCCTGTTTGATGATGACATTCAAAAGACCAAATACACCCTCAGCCTGTTCTACCGTTTCAATGGGAGTTTTCTCCTTGAGAATGGCCTCCAACACAGATCCGGCCACCTGCTGCTGGCTCGAAATAGACTGGGCCTTGAGCAAAGGAACGTAATTTTCCAAAGTCAATACCGCGAGTGGACCGCCCGTGTAGAAATTGATAAGGAGCCTAAGAAGATCTAGAGTGCTGGCTTCTCCTCCCTGAGCATGACGTGAAAGTGTGAAGTTCAGAAGCTTATCGATTTTGGCTTTGTCTTCAGGATAACAACTGAGAGATAGCCGGGCGATTCCGACTATTATTCCTGTGATATCGTCTTCAGATAGATCAGGTCGAGCAGATGTTAGACCCAGAAGATGCTCAAAAAACGTGTCGAAAAGATCGAGAGATTCATTTGACTTGGCCGAGTCATGACCATTGGTGGCCTTCTCGCCATTTTCACCTTCGGAAGGTTCTTGCGTCGAATCAGACTCTTCTGATTTTTCGGTCGATTCTGTTTTTTCCGTCTGTTCGAGGTTGAAATTTTCCACCTCGGTTTCAAGACTTTCGGTATCTTTCCTCGAGCTGTAGTAATCGGCCAGTCGGTTGACCATTGCCAGGAATATTCTGCGTGTACTAACAGCAGGATTGAGCTGACCGATAGCATCGAGAAAAATGTCCAGAGTGTACAGGTGGAACTGGTCGGGCATTACCTGACAAATGACATCCAGCAGATATTCCTGCGCAAGGACGTCTCGGCATTGAATCACCTGCTCGATAATGGCAGGAAGAATGGAGTTTCGGTAGTAAACCTTGTCGATTCCATCCAATTGCGAAAGTCTCACGAGATTGCTGCCGACGAGAATCTGCAGTTCCTGACGCTCCTTCGTACGCTTATCGCGGTCTCGGGAGTGGCCCTGGTGCTGTAACCGGACCCACAGCTTGTTCATCTCGATGAAATTCGTAGTCACAAACTGCACGGAGTCCTCCAGGCTGCCGTCAGGGCTATCTTGAGCTCCAGAAGGCAAGTAATCGCGGCAAGACTGCGACAAATAGTACCTTAGAAACAAGCCACGGACGGGATGCTGAACACCGCGGCACATCTCCATCATGTCTTTCATGATTTCCTTGATAGGAGCACCTGGAGTAGACATGTAGGCAGTTCCGACGGTGATCATAAGGTATAGCCGGGGAATAATGTTGCCAGCATACTGTACAAGCTCGTATATATCGGCCAAATGATGGTTCTTGTGATCCTCCTTGAGATAACTGCTCAAATAGCTCAATGCATCGAAGCATGCTATATATAGTTCATAATACATCTTAGGGCTGAGTGTGGAGGTGCGCAGCTCCGTCAGAAAGGTACTGGCATGCTTTATGGCATCCAGCAATTTGCCTCGAGTATCCAGGCATTTACGCATCAGCGCCTCCTGCTGGTGAATAAACGCCAGGGAGTTTTCCCTGTGTTTTGCCTGGTCTTCTGGCGTCAATGCGTTGTTGTTCATTTAGCCAGTGCCACTGAGATGGGTGATGGAGAAGGGAGAAACGGGAGAGGTGGGAGGCTAGCGGCAGTGGAGGGAGTTGGTGGGAGTTGGCGGGAGTTGGTGGGAGTTTGGTGGGAGATTGGTGGGAGAAGGAGAGGAAATAGGCGGGGAGGAGTGGGAATAGGTGGGAAGAGGTGACGGGAGGAGATAGGAGCGTAGTAAGCAGGGAGAGTGTAGAGAAAAATAATGATGAAAGAGGCATGTATGGATTTTTTAGAAGTTAAAGAAATTATGAGTTTATTAGGTGTTTATAGAGATTTATTGATTTCTATGCTGTAATAAGAATAAAGGTGATTATGGTTAGCATGTAGTGGTTTATGGTAGAGTGATGTTGTGAGTTGGCCGATCGCAGTGAATGCCGGTATCGCATACTGATAATATGCCATATAGAATTCGAATATAATTGACTTCTCCAAACAATCTTAATAATTGCATTTCATTACTCAAATTTCAACTAAAGCAAAAAATATCTTATCTCATATAATTATACCACCTAACCAACAGACCTCTACCGATAACCACCACCGACACCTCACTTCCTCTACCACTCCTAAATCCTAACATCCAATAATATCTCTTATTTCACACCCCTAACTAAATACTACCACATTTACTCACTCATCGCCTAATCCCATTGCCTTTTGTGGTGCGCATTTCCCTTGTTAGGCAAAATGACTAGTCAGAATCAGGCCCTATCTCTACATATAAATCCACCCATCTTCTCCCCCTTTTTTTCCCACTTGATAACTTTTATTCAACTATGAAAGAGTACAAAGATGTATTTGGGCATATGAGCATACATCGTGCTTGGGGCCCATCTATTCCTGCAATCCTACGAGCTCGTGTGCCCCTGAAAAATCTCATTCGTAAAGAGCAATTTTTGATGCAGAAGTACGGTGGTATGTCACTGGATCCTGGTAAGTGTATAAGTCTTTGATATTATATAGCCATGACTAATTGATAGATAAGTACAACGATGACGACTTGATTAAAGTCGACAAAGAGCTGGTAAAAACAAGATTAGCCCTTGGATCCGAGCTGAAGAACAACTGGGACTCATACAAGGCGCATTTCTAATGTTTTTATTTGGCGCAGGGTTGTGAAATAATTGAGGTGGTTGTACGTAGTTTTTTAGGTAGATAGATCGAATATGGTGATTGAATATATAGTATTAATAATAGTAGTATTGAAATTGAATTGAAAGTAACTGAAAGTAATTGATTTGAAAATGTTGTATAAATTTAATGACTGGATTGTGTCAATGAGTCAGAATAGTAGTCTTAAGTGACTTATCGGATTGACTGGTGATACAGTTACGAAATTCCATTCCCATAAATCTATGAATGACATGTATATATTACTTAAAAATTACATTCCGATAAGTTCTGTATTCCGTTAATTCAAATATATTTTTAAACCTATTTGGAAATTTGGAAATGTCGCAATGGCCGAGTTTCAATTGAGGTTTATAGCCATAAATGATAGGTAATACATGCCTGAAACACCGCATTGGCCACCTGACTAGCATATGATAAAAAAATTAATGCTTTTCAATCAATAAATGCAAATATATTCTTTTTTATTTTTTCATCGCTTTTATCTTATCTTGCCCTATAAATAGCCCTCAGCCATGTACGAATTCTCATCTCTAAGCCTCAAATCACATGAAAACCAGCGTTTTATCTTAATTTACGTCAATTTACAAAGCTAAAATCATTCCATTCAAATGTATGATATTTCGCTTAATTGGGAAATTGTTTCCTCTTTTGTCAAATTAGACCGATTAGCTTACTTTTTGAGGCTCATCGGATCTCCACCACAAAGATAACTCCGAAATTCCCTTTTCGCACATGCATTTTATGATCTATCCATTAGCTTTAAACTATGGGAGGAAATTTCGAAGTCTTATTCAGAGACAAAAATCTTGAAACTCCTTGGAATACTCGAGTTCCGCAGTCTTTGAAGAACACGGAAAGTTCCGTGGCTATGCTATGCCGAGAAGAGCAGAAATTAATGGATGAGTGCGATATGTATGAAGAGGAATCTCCAGATGGACTGACTGTCTTTAGAGAGCTGATCAGAGTAAGAATAGCTCTCGCCAAAGATCTTCGAAATAACTGGGCTTATTACCATAAGTACTTCTAATAGTCTGCATGATATCTCTATTAAATGCAGATTTATATGTAAATCGATTCAAAGTAGGATTTCTGAGATTTTAAATACTTGAAGCGATACCTCAATAGAATGTGATACATATCTTGAGGTTAAAGGGAATAGCTAGATGTAGATGAAACGCATTATTAATAGGAAAGAGTTTTATATTATATATAAGAGAAATTAGTATTATTTAATATGAATAGATACAGGGATTTATAAATTATTATAGAAATGAAGAGAACACCGGTGTTAATATGTTGGTTTTGGTGTTTATGACGTATATGACCAGTCGGCAAAACCTCAAAACTACTTGCGGCACGTTTCATTATAATTGAGAATAAATAGCCCATTGCATTATTAACAAAAGTGGAATATCTTTTACATGCTAAAACAAGTGAAATAATTTCTTCATTGTATGATTACTTGAAATGTGGGTTACAGCATACTTGCAACTGACCATTGAACGGAATTTTTGTGGCATAACCTTGAATGTAATATATAGTCCGTTAAGCATATCTATCAATACTAATTACTTCTATGGATACAAAATTTGACGACGTCTTTAGCCTTTTTGATAGCCATATACCATGGAGCCCCAGGATTCCTCTGTTACTGAAAATGCACCATAAAGATATCGGAGATCTATGCAAACAGGAAGATGAACTTTCAATCAAATTTAATGCTTTAAAATTGAATTTAGCTCGTCTTGATAACGAGATTGTGAGAGATTTGCTGCATACCAGGATGGACATAGCGTATTTACTCGAGCAAGAATGGGGAGTATGTAAAGTATATTTTATTAAGAAATATATAAAGGCATAGAATATTATTTATTTTGAAATAAATATTCAAAAGTTCTTTTCGAGTGCTAATATTATTCAGTCTCATATACTACTTATCTAGCCTCTAACCATGGTTTAAAATGGCTAACCACTTAATAAATTGAAACTCCTCCTTTTTAAACTTGTCATTTTTGAGGCTTAGAGCGTGCTTTTATACATATATTAATTGTTCGCTCCCTTTCCTCTCCCTGATACACATCACTTTTAACCATGAGTCCAACATATGATGATATATTCGGCAACATGTCTATGAAAGATCATTGGAGCACATATATTCCTCAGAAAACTAGAGCGGCCTGCCCGAAATTAAGAAGTTTGTGTTATAGGGAGGAGTACCTGGCGATGAAGTTTGAATCGTCTCGAAACTCTCAAATCATCTACCAGGAATTGACCAGAAGAAGGCTCGATATTGCAGTTGAATTGAAATTGAATTGGGACAAATATAGGCAGTATTTCCAGTGAAAAGTGAATTGTCAAGGTATAATGTGAGATAAGGTTATTGATAAGGAGATATATGACTGATCATCAGTGCCGATATTGTACAGGTTTTTGCATATAAAAGTAGTATATAAAAAAGGATATAATTTGAATATTAATAATATAGTAATTAATTTGTAATGAAATGGTAAATTTTAAAGTTGCAAGTCATTGGCGGAAAATAGGGCGGATAGGTGATTTGAGGCATAGGAGGAGCAAGATCTGTTTCAGATCAGTCAGGGAATGCACTCGAACGGGTATAAACACTGTAAAGAATAATTTTAAATAATTAATATGAGAAGGTATTTGGAAAAATAGCCATTTTAATACAAATTATCGGCATGATATTTAAGAGCAATCACGTGATCTTTCTTTAGATTTCTATTATTCTTTACTTAACTTCATTTTTTATCTTTAAACCCTCTCTTCACTATAAATCGTTCCTACGTACCTCTAAAATACTCTCTATCTCTTTTCCGCCGTTTTGGCATCTTATCGTCAATTTTACCTCTTTCGTCCTTAAATCTCCAGCCATCTTCATCAATCTTTTTCTTATCCATGAACAAGAAAAAAACCCTCCCTAAAGTCAACTCTCCGGCCAAATCATTGGCATCGTTACCTAATGGGTCTCCGGAGAGATCGACTGAGGCTATCCAGACGCCTTTGGAGTTCATTTTAAGGCCGTTTCGGGGTACTTTTCAGCAGTTAACGTCGGTTTATGTGACCAAACAGGCACTTTTAAGACTCAAATTAAGCCAAGGACAGACTGTGCATGTGAAATTTGGCAAGAATAATAAAGTATTGGCAAAAGTATTTTTGAGTACAAGTTCAGAGGATGATATCTTGTTAATATCTCGAGAACTTCGGCAGTGTTTGGGTGCTGTATATGGAGATACTGTTGAGATTTCTCCTGTAGGATCAGCAGTACCGACTGCAGAGACGCTGCATGTCATTTTCGAGCAAGATGTCGATCAAGATAAGGTGAGGAGTGCTTTATTGGATATTGCATTAGTCACGGATGGTCTAAGGGTCCAAATAGACGGGATTGCCGGCCAAATTCACGTTCCTGCATCCGAGACTCCAGATATTTCAAAGCTGTCACTAGAAGACAGTCCGGCGGATTCAAATAATCCAAAAGGTGCTATATGTGCTAAATCCACGGAAATTATCGTGAAAAAGCAGCCACTTTCTGCATCCAAATACGGTTACGATCGCCTAAAAGGCATGCCCAAGGCCATTACGATGATAAGGGCTAAATTGGAGCTTCCATTAAACCATCCGGAGCTTTTTACGAGATTTAAAATGGTTCCGGAACGGGGTTTCTTGCTGCATGGGCCTCCAGGGACAGGGAAGTCACTACTTATGCGAGCCATAGCCTATGAAACAGATGCTCATATATTATCGATAGCTGGTAGCAGCATTGTTAGCAAGTATCTTGGAGAATCAGAGATGACTCTAAGAAAGTTATTTCAAGACGCTCGAAAGTATCAGCCGAGTCTGATTATGATCGATCAGATAGATGGCTTATTGCCTAGAACAGACGGTGATGATTCTACAGACGTTGAAACCCGACTTTTATCAACTTTTGTCAGTGAAATGGATACCTTGGATGCTTCTGATAGTGTCGTAGTAATAGGGTCCACGAATCGTTTGAATCATGTGGACCCAGCTGTCAGACGAGCTGGTCGCCTGGGCCAGGAAATCGAAATAGGTATACCGGATTTGACTGCACGCTTGGACATACTATCGTTTTTACTAGACGGTATTCCTCATGAAATAAGCTCGTCATTTGTCGAAAACATTGCTGCTTCTTCTCATGGATATGTCGGTGCTGATCTGTATGCATTGTGCCGGGAGTCTGTTCACATTGCTGTTGAAAGAGGGGTTGCTTCTAAACTTGATCCTGATGCTATTATGGTCACTGAGAGTGATATGTCTCATTCTATGGCGAATATACGACCTAGCGCAATGAAAGAAATTGCCCTGGAGACACCCAGGGTACTCTGGACTGATATTGGTGGTTATTCTGAAGTAAAACAAAAGCTACAAGAGGTAGTCGAATGGCCCCTAAAATACTCTTCATCGTTTTCAAGACTGGGAATTCGTCCGCCGAAAGGGGTTTTGCTCTTTGGACCGTCGGGGTGTTCCAAGACTTTGATGGCCAAAGCTGTTGCGACAGAAGCAGGATTGAATTTTCTAGCTGTAAAGGGCCCAGAGCTATTCGACAAATATGTTGGTGAATCTGAAAGAGCAGTCAGAAATATTTTTAGCAAAGCCCGGGCGGCGAGCCCCAGCATTATATTTTTCGACGAGATTGATGCCCTGTCGATATCTCGGGGCCAAGATTCTGCAGGCGGCGATCGGGTCTTAACTACATTACTGAATGAAATGGATGGAATAGAGGCTCTTAGGGATGTTATTGTGATGGCAGCAACCAATTTACCTAGTGAAATTGATACTGCGCTAATGAGACCCGGTCGTTTGGATCGACTAATATATGTTGGACCCCCGGACATTACTGCTAGGAAAGAGATTTTTTCTATTTATTCGAAGAAAATGCCATTCTCGAAGAATCTGGATATAAACTCGATCTCAGAGGCCACTGAAGGCTGTTCTGGTGCTGAAGTAGCAGCGCTTTGTCAGGAGGCTGGCTTGATAGCTCTGAATGAGTCGGTTGATATTAGGCAGATCGAGCCTCGACATTTTGAAAAGGCCATAAGGGAATTGAGAAGGAATATTACAACGGAAATGATCGATTATTATGAGGCATTTGAAAGTGCTGGTAGAAAGGGCTTGAAAAATGACGATAAGAAGAGTGGTTCTGAGTATAACTTTGAACTTAAGTAATAGGTGAACGGTGAACTTAATCTATATCCGGCCGAAGAAGAGAAGATACTGTGTACTATATATAATATTTATGATGTGTAATGATGATATAATAATGTTACTATGATGAAGAGGTCGAAATTCCAGCTTGGTTGAATGACAGTATACTTTGTATATTTCCACAAATACCTATTTTGCAGAAGAAATTTTTTAAAAATGTTCATATTTGAGTGTAATTATTCTTATTTTTATTTATTTTTTCCAGTTTTAAGAACATTTTGACATTGGCTCGCAGTCACGTCTAGTAATATGCTTGATAATTACATTGCATACAAGAGCAGAATTTCACAGTTTTTAGCAAATTTAGGCCGGGTAACAGACAGAATACAAACGAAACTTGATAAAACATGAATAATACCATTATAAAAGAATATTAAATAGATTTATAATCTGAAATGATTGTGTTGGTGAAAGATCAGTGCTATAAATGTGCTGTAGATCAACGGTATGATTCATACCGCAAAATACAACCATACGCAAAATACACAATTACATTACATTTCAAATCATTCTACATGCATATTTTATAATACAGCTTAATTTTCACTAAATTCATATGCTGATTTTGAACAATACCAACAGCCTGTTAGAGACCACAGCTACTGTGTCACCAGTATCGTTTATGGCAGCATCTTTTACAACCCCTGTTATCTTATAAGAGCTATGAGTACCATATCTCCTTGCTGATACGATATCGTGAATGTCGATACCTTGAGATGAGATATTGGCCAGAAACCTCGAGGACGTTTCGCAGCATGCAGAATAAGCCTTGGCAGATTGAGCTGATCCAATCAATTCATCCTCACTGGCTGGCCTAGTATATCCACACCCTCCTTGAAGCGATTCTAATTGATAAGCTTTCCACCACGATACGCCCGCAACAACTATGTATTGGTTTAGTATACCCAAATGCAAAGCCGGATCTGGCGTAATTCCCGTGTATATTGCTGTTAACCAAGAACCTTTTGTCCAATCGAGAACGCTGATTTTATTAGATTCCTCCAAAACGAGCAAAAGATTGTTTGATTGCTGTTGGAGGAACCGAAGTGCTCGGCCCGTGCTGTTAAGGATCACTCGGTTGAAGAAATCTTTATAGTGAACCGCAACCGTTTTATCATCACCAGTAGTAGCAAAAGCACCCTCAGAGGAAATATCTAGCGCATTAATGAACGAATCATGGCCCTCAAAGCCCTCATAATGATTAGCTGCTGATGGTTCGTCTCCTCCATCTACCAGAAAACTCGTTGAAAAATCCGCATGAGCAACAGCAAGATATGATCCTCGACTTCTAACTATGTCCACAGGTAACCCCAAATGGTGATATACAATCTGAGCCGGTGGCTGTTTCTTTTTATCTAGTATCTGCTCCTGGCCATCCCATACTAACATAACTACACCAAGGTTATGACCTATAAATAAACGATCGTCATTCCAGCATAAGCATCTAGCACTGACCGGTAAATCATATTCAAACACAGGACTATCTGAATAGGATAGCAATTCCGCCGGAATTCTAGGCTCGAGAAGATCTGGTTCAGACATCAGATCGCTGACAGTTAGCTTTGAACAAAGTTTGTCGCGTTGACATGTTTTCGGTAGGGTAATTTTCTGATAAGCCTACGCAAGTAGAAACAGGGTAATTATTGCTCAAACACTGAGAACGGCATTCTATATTGGAATAAATTAGAAACAATATAATAATCCAAGATGCGGTATAGTATTTATTATCTCCTTTCCGCTTAGGAAAAAGTACACATCTTTGAGACCATAGGGTAGGATCTAAGGCGTCAATCTTCGAGATAATCTTAATTGCCCACCGGAACATTGAGTTCGGAATTTGGTGAATCCAAAGCTTGTCGGAATATTTTAAATCCTTGGAAGCCCTGATTTTCTCACGAGTCAGTCGCCATGAATGCTACCATTTTGAACAAGCCAGACGGCAGATCGGTAGGCATTATACATAAGAAATGAGAAACAAGAAAATAATAAATCGGTCAAACAAATCGTTGCTACACCCATGATATGTGGGGTTGGTTAGGGGACTGTTACTCAAACTGCTTTGTCAACTCCCCTCATGGCCAACCCGAGCGATCCAGAGACATTGGCAATTCGATTATTACTGAACGAAGAAAGCATAGAGTATATTTAAAAATAGATACCGTTAGGCTGATCACAAGAATAATTCCCCGCTATAACAGTACAATTGTTTCAGTTTCAAAAAAAGTTAACGGCTCTATAGTGATACTCCATTTTTTTGAGGGGTTGTGGCGGTTGCCTCGGGACAACGCATTAAGCATTTGGGCTGTTCTCCGCATTTTAATTTGATGGGTTGCGAAAATTTCCTAAAATTGATTACCCGGAAAAAGCAACTTGCCAACTTGGTCGTTTGTGGCAGTGATATTCAAATATCTCAGATCCAAAAAAAAGCAACATTTTCTGCTACTTGATTTCCTAGATAGGATGTCTTTGACCACAAATTCACGGATATACGGCAACCAATTGAGACTCCAATATTGCGCATACGTACTATAATCGAAGTGGTGTTCATTTTGGGTGATAATTGAATATTGCCGGTTACTACTTGGGGGGTACTGCAAGGTTTGAAGCATTAGCCGATGGCACTTCTAACTCGCGTATCCCCACACCGTTTCGTATCTATTTTTGGTCAACTAACCGATACCCCATCAATAATAACCAATAGTCTCGACTCGTTCCTTTTGTCACTAGTTTTGATATAAACAAATATATTGGAAATTAATTGCCGCTAAGTTAGTCATAAAGTTTCATATTGTTTTACCCGATGCAGCAGCAGCTTATTAGATTCCTGTGAATTAACATTTAAAAAGATATATACTTGAGGTCCTGAATTAAACTTTTTTTTAAGCTTTTACTCAGGCGAAAAAACCGCTTCTCTTGTTATTCAAAGTGGGAAATTCACTATGGAGCGACATGCACTAGTGGTTTCCTAAAGCAGAAATGGACCAAAGGTAAGGAAAGATTGCAGGCGTATCATTTACCCGAAGAGAAATTCTAAGTAGATGTTGGTAAACAATGAAAGCCCTTTTCAGATCAATAGATGAATAGTTGATAGTTGATTTGTAGGTCATCAATTGAATACATGGTGGTGATTTTTTACATATTCTATTGAAGCGTATTATAAGTAGATGAATCCCTTGAGACATTTATTACTAAAGCTTCAGGGATCAGCGAAAAATATCCATGGGAACCGAGGCATAAATAATTTTTCATAATTTGTTTTGCAGAGATTTGGACGATCAATGTTGATCAGTTGAAAATCGTCTCGAAATAAGCGGGGCCCTCGGTGATCACTGTTACAAAATTGCAGATCTTCCGAAAGTGAATTTAGAAGAAGAAAAATTTTAGAAGAATTCCTAGAGCATTAGATTTGTATATCGAGTTAGAATAAATAAAATCCAGCTCAATTGAAATATTCAATTGGATAATAGCTTGAGCAGAAACTATTCCATACAAACCGAACAAAGCGTAAGAACAAAGTCTGCACAGAAATACAAACAAACCACGTTTAACAGACTAAAAGTCTGAATTTGTTTTTCTGGACTCCATAAATTCCCCATCGGGCAAAGATTGTCTCGAAACGGAAGAAAGTGATTAAATTGATCGACAGCTTTAGTAAAAAACAGCAGTTTTTTTGTTCAACTGGAAAATGGGGTAATGCCGAGTATATAAGCAAATAGACGAGATGAATTTAGAGCCAATTTTGTTCGTCCAGTGATGCGTTTGCAGGTACTTTTTGTTGCGCTTGGTAGCGTTGCATTCCCTTCGCTAGTATCAGGCTCAAACGCCCAAGATTTTATACCCCTTGTTCGTCGTAAAGTTGAAACTACCTCTTGTAGTACTACGACTGAGATCATTCCTTATACGACGAATCCTACATGTCCTACTTGTTCTACCCCTGAGACTATTGTCACAGATCTCACCAACACCATCAATGATGTTATCACCGATATCCAGGGTGCTGTTGGAGTCTTGTTAAATGGATTCAATGCTAATCTCGTTGGAGAAATTCTGAATACTGTGCAGAGTGTGACAACCTTGGTGGGGGATATCCTTCAGCTTCTTACCATCAAATGTTTGACATACAATGAGATCATTGCAGTGGAGAATTTGTATATTGCTTTCATCAGTGAGGTCACCCAGCTATTGAATGCCGTTAATAGCGTTTTTGGTGTTCTGGTCGTGCCCGATCCTCTTGGTTCCCAATTGGCGTTCTCAGGGGTAATCAACGCCCAAAACCTCATGGATGGGATTTTCGACACACTTTTGAAATTCTCCCGAGCTTGCATCACATGTGATGTTCTCACCAATCTGAACAAAGCGGTTGCTGGCGAAAATGCTGCCATCAACGCCTATAACAACTTGCTTTATCAGTATAATATTCACTTATTTGCTATTCCTAAATTGAATCCGTTTGATGTTTGTGATCACAACAAGACGACGACGATTGTGCACTGCAGTACTGTAGCGCCAAGTTCAGTATCTTCGGCGTCTTCGGTTAAGGCTTCGAGTTCCAAGGGCTCATCTTCTAAGGGATCGTCTTCAGTTTCTGCTTCTTCGTCAAAGGCTTCTAGTGCCTCGTCTTCTAAGGTTTCTAGCGCTTCGTCTTCAAAGGTTTCTAGCGCCTCGTCTTCGATCACCTCTTCTGCTTCCAGTTCAAAGGCCTCTAGCACATCAAGTACGGCTGTTTCTTCCGTTTCTGTCTGTACGACGCCGGCGCCGAATCTTAGCGCTGTAAGCAAATATGACGCCGATGTAACTAGTTTGATTGCCAGCGTTAGTGCAATGGACAGCGAAGTTGTTGGTTTCCAAAGCAGTCAGGGAATAGTTGGAGCTCTTGCGATTCAGGAAAGTTTTGGGCCGTTGTCGTCGGCTTTGGCTGCTGTAGTGACGGATGCTGGGTCGCTAACAATTGGCTCGTCCTCTGAGAATGTGGAGACGTTTGAGAGTTTCCAGGGACCGACGCTGCAATTGCTGAATGATCTTATCGCCAAGGCAACAATTTTGAACAATATTGGAGTGATGAGTATTGTGCAGGGTGATTTGACAGCTATGGCAAATCAGGCTATTAGTTTGCTTCAGTCGATATATGGTGTTACGTACTGTGGCCCTGACGGAGATGCAGCAGGATCGGTTGGAAGTGCAATATACAATGGATTTGTGTCAGCATTCAGTGCCTACAGTGGAACGGCACCAGGGGCAGTTGCGTCGTCATGTGTTGTGCAGACTTGTTCTTCAGTGCCGGCTTCGTCATCTAGTTCAGCGATTTCTTCAAGTTCAGCGATTTCTTCAAGTTCAGCCGTTTCTTCCAGTTCAGCCGTTTCATCTAGCTCAGCTGTTTCATCTAGCTCAGCAGCTTCTTCAAGTTCATCAATTTCATCTAGTTCGGCAGCTTCTTCGAGCTCAGCAGTATCTTCTAGCTCGGCAGCTTCTTCGAGTTCCTCTACTACGTCGTTCTTGTCGAGTTCTAGTTCTGCGCCTTCGAGTACATTGAGCTCAACGGCTTCATCTTCTGTCTCAGTTTGTACTACGCCTGCACCAAATCCTAGTGCAGTTAGCAAGTACGATGCAGACGTCACCAGTTTGATCGCGAGTGTGGATGCGATGGATAGCGAAGTTGTTGGATTCCAAAGCAGTCAGGGAATAGTCGGAGCTCTTGCGATTCAGGAAAGTTTTGGGCCATTGTCGTCGGCCTTGGCCGCTGTAGTGACAGATGCTGGGTCGCTAACAATTGGCTCGTCTTCTGAAAACGTGGAAACGTTTGAGAGTTTCCAGGGACCAACACTGCAATTGCTGAATGATCTCATCGCCAAGGCAACTATTTTGAACAATATTGGAGTAATGAGTATTGTGCAGGGTGATTTGACAGCTATGGCAAATCAGGCTATCAGTTTGCTTCAGTCGATATATGGTGTTACCTACTGTGGTCCTGACGGAGATGCAGCAGGATCAGTTGGAAGTGCGATATACAATGGATTTGTTTCAGCATTCAGTGCTTATAGTGGAACAGCACCTGGGGGAGTTGCGTCGTCATGTGTTACGCAGACTTGTTCTTCGGTGCCTGCATCGTCGTCTAGTTCGGCAGCTTCATCTAGTTCGGTAGCTTCATCCAGTTCGGCAGCTTCTTCAAGTTCAGCAGTTTCGTCAAGTTCGGCAGCTTCTTCGAGTTCAGCGATTTCATCTAGTTCGGCAGCTTCTTCCAGCTCTGCAATTTCGTCAAGTTCGGCAGCTTCTTCCAGCTCTGCAATTTCGTCAAGTTCGGCAGCTTCTTCTAGTTCAGCGATTTCGTCAAGTT
>JAJMJB010000062.1:0-15284 GCA_030568895.1 Casaregolazyma suthepensis
GCGGCTGCGAGCGTAGGGAAAAAACTATAATCTTTTACACAGACAAATAAGTCGGCACCTATTTTCAACTGGTAGGCTTGAACCATCTCTAAATTAATTTGTTTCATTCTAGCAGCGAATAGACTATACTGGCTGATAAACATATGGGCTCCATTTCAGAGTAATAGTCTGGATGCCATCAAACGCGCACACCTTATCTAACTCCATATGCACATATTATTACGCAAAATCATACCAAAAAAATATTATAACATGCTCAGAGATTAGCTTAGAATACTGACTCCAGTCAATTATTCCAAGTGAAATAGGCAAGATGGAGGCCCTACAGCTTTAAGCTTAGGGATCTGAATAAATTGGCTATGATGTCTAGAATTAAACGACCAGTATGACACCTAAATGGCTTTGATAGAATCGGCAAGAAGCATAGACATGTGCGCATTAGTACTTCGTAGAGTGATTTAATAACAACTTGCTTCTGGCTCTGTAAACCATGCGAACCATTGCCGTAATTCGGCGGGAAAATGTAGCCGCATATCAATAGATGAGAAGCCAATCAAATTTGCCGTCGACTGAGCGATAGTCAACCCACCAAGGTTATACGTTCCGGTAGCCTTTTGATTACTCGCCAACGCGTCCTTGTCACCTTTCGAGAAGAACGCAAAGAGTAAGTAGTGCACTATAGCAGTAGCCCTCTCGGCATAAGTGATTCTGTTATCGCCAATATTGTTTTAGCCATCTCTCACTAATTCAGACTGATTACATAGCCACTTTTACAGAGAGCTCAGTAACTCGTTTTTCGGCGGTCGACTATCTTCGATTACTCTTCTGACACATCTATCGAGTATCACGATGCCATACGAACTATTCAAAGACATTTCAGATTTACTATTAGAGAGCTGTTGAATCCATCTCAAAATAGCCATTTGATCGTCAGATCGCATGGTGAAGCATGTATGAACATCCAATTGGCTTCCCGAACACAAAATGCCCATTCATCACTTATCCGGGCTGAAAAAGGAGAATAAATCAGGACAACAACTCCTAGCATTTTTAACTTGTGTCTTATAACGTTTTGTAAGGATTTCAATATACTTGATTCGTGGCAGTAGATGACCAGATTATAGGAAGCCAGAAAAACTACGCCAAAGCGCTCGATATGTCTAGTAACAAAGGTACGTTGCCATGTTTCTGACGTAACTAACAAATAGTAATAGATTCTACGTATATTGATAATAATCGGGAAAACTTTGTGTCTCAATATGGCTTGAGATCTATCGTTTTGTGCGAGCCTCAAGTAGAATGGTAGGTTACAGAATACACCAACTTATAACTGTTATCGTTCCCCAGACGTATACTTTCTTCTTCACTTCAATTCGCACGATGCCAGCTACCAGAAACATCACTCCTGAAGACATGCGAAGGGATTTTCACCAGTTTGCTCACCATTGGATTGCCAGTGGCAATAAAGTTGCAAGCAAAAGATTCTTCGTTGGCGCCGTAATCGCCGTCTTTAAACCATGGGAGAACAACCGAGGTTCTCCGAGTGCTGGTAATTCAGCTAATCCTATGGCGGTTAATTATGCTGCAGGAAACCAATATCGAGGGGAACAGGCTCAGCGTGATCGAACGCTGTTCACACTCAGGAACTCAGTCTTCGTATGTGTTATTGCAATCGTTCTATTTTTGTTTTACGACATGGCGCGTATCTTTTCCGTTTATCAGCGATCGCTTGGTGATATTCTTGAAGACTATAAACGGATCCCGATTGGGTATTACTTAGTAGGCCTGGTAGCTTTTGGCATCTTCGTGTACTTAGTAACCCTGGTGGCTTTTGGCCTCTTCGTGTATTTCCAATACAGGGACGGCGCAGAGCCATCTCGGGAATCGGCAATTGTCGAATTGCAACCTGGCGAACGGGAACTTCTTGAATGGGCACTTCATGAATGGGAGCACCCTGACTCGGAGGCCGATGGATTGGCGACTGTTGACTCGTCGCCTGTTGACTCGGCGCCTCTTCTATAGGCACCTCGCCGAGCGGTACGCCGTACACACGCACCATAGATGGTGTACTGAGTTGTTTTTATATTGGGAATGGCAGTCGTTTTGACTGTCTATATATTGCTATTGTATATTGCTGCATAGCGCTGTTTGGAACTACGCGTGTAACAACGCGTAGCTTTACAACAACGCTCTTTTTATATTTATTACTGCTAAAACTACATAATTTTAATACACCAGTTTTAAGGAATTCTGACGTAGTAACGTAGTCGGCCTGTTTTCGGGGCGATTTTCCTCTATGATCCAGAGAAAATTACCGAGAAATCATGCTACAACTGTGAGTCTACTGGAATATAAAAGCGGCAATTGATTGGTTATCGTCTAATATACCCACTATGAATGATGAGTTCCAATGAAAAGGTGCCAGAGTGTCTAAAGGAGCACCCCGTGTTTTGAGCAGCATCAGTAAAACAGGCTCGTGTACGAACACGATTACAGAATAGAGACATTAAATATATTCATATTGAAATAGATTATCTGAAGAATATTGTAAGATACAATTTAAGAAATTTACTGGCTGTTGTTTAGACAATTGTTTTGTTTTTGTAAAAGTGACCCGGTAACCCCGGTGACCCAGTAACCCTCGAGATACGTTATCATATTAACGCGATATCCTGGCAGGGCGCATTAACTGCGTATCATCACATGAATATCAGCCAATCAGACGACCGATATGTAACGCGCAAGCGTAAAAAATAGAAGATTTAAACAGATAAAACCCGTATCTAAAATTTTAAAAAGATACTATTTTTTTTGGAAAAAAGGTCGTCGTTCTATCTATCTTTTATCTGAAAAAAGGGTTGGGTTGTATATATAGACGATCTTCTCGCTTAGTCAGAATTGTAGGAGGGGAAATCATATAAATACAACAACAACAACAAAAACTGTTTTCTTTCACCAAATTCATTGTTCACTTCTACTTTACTTTAATTCACGCGATGCGAACTGTTAGAAACATTAGTTTTGAACAGAGGGAAAGGGAGTTTGAGAACTTTGTTCGCACTTGGGAGCCCGGCGGCCCTGAAGAGGAGGCACGAGTTCTCGGGGCTTTCTGGGGGACCATATATGAATTGAAGGACATACCTGGTCCTCCAGTTTTAAGTTCTCGAGATCAAACATTGCACAATATCTGGAATGTTGTCTTCGTATGTATTGTTGCAATCGCTCTATTTCTGAACGGAAACTTGGCGAATATCCTTTCCTTGTATGAGGGAGTTTCTGGTTATACGCCTGAGAGTTTTAATAGGATCGCGATTGGGTGTCACTTAGTGAGCCTGGCTATCGGTGTTGCGCTGTTCTACCAATACTGGAACCTGCGACCCGATGAGCCGGAACCTGTGGAACTGACACCTGAGGAGAAGGCGCTTTTTTTACGGGCATGCGAAGAATGGGAACTTCTTGAACGCGGGCCTGTTGACTCGTCGCCTATTGACTCGTCGCCTGTTGACTCGTCGCCTATTGACTCGTCGCCTGTTGACTCGTCGCCTATTGACTCGTCGCCTGTTGACTCGTCGCCTATTGACTCGTCGCCTGTTGACTCGTCGCCTATTGACTCGGCGCCTCTTCTATAGGCACCTCGCAGGGCGGTACGCCGTACACACGCACCATAGATGGTGTACTGAGTTGTTTTTATATTGGGAATGGCAGTCGTTTTGACTGTCTATATATTGCTATTGTATATTGCTGCATAGCGCTGTTTGGAACTACGCGTGTAACAACGCGTAGCTTTACAACAACGCTCTTTTTATATCTATTATTGCTAAAACTACATACCTTTTAAAATATTATTTATTTTTATAGAAAACTCCTGTTCACAAACTATGGATTGGGTGGCATATATCGTAATTGCACACTTAACGCACTAACTCTCCATCTCTACACGAATGACAAGATCTGTACGCCATGAGGCTCAATTTCTCTACGCTCTAACTTCTATTTCTAAATATAGTCTATATGTTCTAGTTTCGGTGTAAAACCTAATGTTTTCTTTCTCAAATCATCTCCCGTTATCGATCTGCTGCCAGGAACGGTATCAATAATAGGTACAATATTAGATCGTCGACTAAAGCTAGCCTGGGCAAGAGATATTTCTCTATAATCAAGATCATAAACTACGTACGCTGATCGGAGAAACGTATCACCAAGAATGTTAAAGCCCAGCGATTCAGAGTTTGGTAGAATCGTCAATACATAGTCGTTTGAGCCAGCTTCTTCGCTAACAAACCATTGTAAAGGCCAAAACAATTCTCGCAAAGGCACAGATATCGTAGCACCCATGAGATCAAACGTGGCTTTATGAGGTGTATCAAGCTTCTCTAGGTGTTCTCGTGACACTCGATACAAGCCTATATTAGCATCATAGGCTGCTCCAAATCTTTCAGCAATCTCCTCAACGTAAATTTTAGGAAGATACATGAGCGAAGTTCCAGTGTCAAGTACCACCGACGAGGGCAGTCTAAATTCATCGCCGTCAATTTCCACACCTCTTAACGTCACCTCAAGAGACGTCATAGAAGTCAATGGAATTGTTTTCAAGGGTGGAATCAGCTTTGCTTGATCAACGCCTCCAAATAAAATGCTGCCGGTTTTTGAGGTTTGGTCATCAAGGTATATGGAATATGCATTTTTGGCAATCAGGCCCTGTTTTACCAAAGTTGCAGGAATGTTGTCATAAACAGCCGGAGCGACTTCGGAATTTATAGGACCAATTCCAAACACACCCATATCAGGCTCACTTGAATCAGTTGCAACCGCAAACTGTTGACTATTCAAAGATGCGCCTGAAGCCAAGAAGTTCACCTTATCCTTACCCCACATTCCAGTCGCAAAACCCTTAACATACTTGATAGCAAAAGCATCATTTAGATGTTCCCAAGATTTGGACTGAGCAGCATCAAATCCATTTATAAAACCTTTTCCAGGAACCCAAAGATCTGAAGATCCAGTGTCTAGCAGCACATTTAGACTCTGAGGAGGGTTTCCAATGGATATATTCATATTGTAAAATGTTAGAAAATTATTCAGCGGTTCCTGAAAAGTACTAGTAATCCCATTACTACTAGTTACCGATCTTCGCCGAATATGAGAATTATTTCTACCAACAGGAGCATGGAACTGGACATATTGCAATGGAGCTTCCACCACGCCTTTGACACAGCCATAGGTAGGGACAAACTGACCAAGCAGTACTACCGCTGACAACACAGAGAATAAGAGAGAGTGAAGCATGATAATAGAGCTGGAAGAAAGCTTGTCTGCCAAAAGGCTATATTGGATAAAGAGTTCATTCAATACATTTATATACAATTGATTCTTGACAAAGTAAGATTTCCCCACCTCTTGATCTTGCCATTCCTAATTATTTAAATGTAGTAGTTAATATTCGATTCATTACAACTGGCTATCGCTGGCTGTACCTTCCTGGAGAGATGGCAGGATAAACATGTTGCCTAAAAGGGAATAGCTAATCTCGACCCAATAAGCAAAAACGAACAAGATACAAAGTATAGTGTAGCAATTTATTTAGAATAATCATCTAAAAAATTATATAAAAACCTCAAATAAAAAGCTAGTCATAATATATATATATAATATATATATAATATATATACTAAAATAAAGGGTCCAATGCGTTTGAAATAAATAATCAAATGGTTTAATAAATAAAGGACCCTTTTACTTCTTAGGGCTATCAACAATGCTCAACCCAGTGTTTGGATTGACAATTTGAATGGCCCGCTTGACTCTTGCTCCTGCTACATGCTGCTGTGGAGATACTGAAATAGATGTCAAGTAGCTATGTACATGTTGGGGGCTCATGGCTGGACTATGAGGACTCTTCTCGCTATCCGAACTGCTAGTTGATGGACGATCAACCACTAGAGCTGGACAAAACTCCAAGTCGTCTTCTGCATCAAAGCCTCTACTGGCGTTAAATCTAGCCCCATTGCTCATATATGTTGGATAAGCCCTAGCCGACGGGGGAGACACCGATGCTGGTCTAGAATGCGATCCGAGTGTTTCTGAGTTGGTAGGAGACCCCCCATTAAGCCCTCCGGCCGCTGCTCCCATGTACCCATTGAAATAGGGATTAGTGGGCGAGCCTGCATTAAAATAATAGCTCATCAGTTTATATCTTGTTGATTATCGATTATGTGGTTGAATGGTTGCTGGGACAAAACGGCAGCCAAAGGGAGAAAAGAGCCAACCGGACAGGGATATGCGCGGACTGGAAAGTACTGAGGAATGCGGTATATCCGAGGTTTCGGCATATCAGGCCAGCATATATCAAGCAAAAACTCAGTCGCAATTAATACAATTAATACATATAAACACCAGGTAGTTTGTATTTGAAATAAAAAACGTATCTCTCTAAACACCAGCTGCCTGCATAAGCATATCCATGGCTTCACTTTTGGGTGCATTTTCACCCTGTTGGTTCATTGATTCATTAGGTAGAGGCGGTAATGGCTTGGATAGAATTGATGATTCAAGCTCAGGCCGTCCAGAATAGTTAGCAGAAGGAGGAGGAAAGCTTTCATGGCGAAATGCAAAGGCATTGGGGCCATGAACCGAGTCAAACGTAGAGGGGTACATGTGTTTAGTTAGCAATGTTGAGATAGAAGGCAATTTCGAGCCATCTTTTAGAGTCGTCGATGACATCGGGCTCTTATACTGCCCCTGATAATGCATTGCAAAAGATTCAGGCGTCGGTGTCGACAAATGTCCGTCTTCTCTGATCGAAACCAATCTGTTCTTTTCCATCTCGTCCATGTTCGCAGAAAGATCTCTTGTAGCTGGTCCCCAAGTATGTGGTCGATCTTCGACTGCCGGAAGGCTATTTCTCGACGGATTATCGTTGAGTACCGAGGAAAGCCAGCTGGTACGAGCAGAAGAAGCCGGAGAATTGGTCGAAGACGACGACATCTTATTTAGAGAAAACCCAGCCAAACCATCATATTGCCCACTATAATGTGGAGGCGTGTCATAACGCACTGAATTATAACTGTTCTGTTGAGATTGCTGATCCAATTGCATACTGCCAGCCACCGGTGTAGTGGGCTGACCATACTCTGCAGCCTGTTGGCCCGAGAAATTGGCAGTCACAGGAGAATGCCCCGGTCCATGATAAGGCGAGCTTGGAGGGTATGCAGAATCGTATTTGGGGAAAGGAGGTAACATAGACGGAGAAGAAGGAGATACCTTGCCGTCGGGCTGATATGACACAGGGCCGCCATTAAGAGCCAGGGGCCTCGGACGATGCTTGGACCTACCAGTAGATCCAGCAGCCGAATGGTCCATCATGACGGGCTGTTGTGCCGAAGGAACGGATTGATCGTGATTAGGCAATGGCGGTAAAACCTGCTTGACGCCGGCTAAGCCACTATCGGCATAATGAGAACCATGGGACTGATATCGCATATGGTGCTGCTGCTGCTGCTGCTGTTGATGATGATGATGTTGACGCTGCTGATTGCCCGATCTCTGATTAGTGATCTTGACAGTAGTTACCTGATGTGGCATATTTTTGTTACCAGATACTGGCAAAGGAGGCGGAGGAGGAGCGTGCAATATATGATGCTCATTGGCATGAACAGTCTGTATATGCTGACGCAGATTATCAAGACGAGAAAAGGTCCTACTGCAGTGGCAGCGGAAGGGCCGTTCACCGGTATGTTTTCGAATGTGCCTGGCCAAATGCTCGGACCGCGTAAACGTCATACGACAGTCGCCATAACCAGTACATTGGAACATTTTGGGGTATTTTGACTTGACTCTCTTGGACTTGCTGGCCGATCCCGATCGGCCGCTCGAAGTAGTAGAGTTTGCGCTGGAACTTGAAGATAAACTGCTGCTTGAAGCAACTGTTGTAGTAGAAGCAGCATCATGAAGTACCACGGAATTATCCACCATATCTGCCGACTAGAGTTGAGGCGCCTTTGCTTTGGAAAATATAGATATAGCACAGTTCTACTGAGCAACTGTTGTGTTCAGTCGTGTCAAACAAGATAATTGGCAGGCTGGGTTTTTTTTGACCCCTGGGACCAGTAAATGTTTGATATCTCAAAAAAACAAGTCCCGAAGGGAAAATAGGTGGGAATGGGCGGAATGCGTTTGTTTGGGAAAGCAAAAGAAAAGAAACCATACAACAACAAATTTGACGCAGATTGACGCAAAAAAGCAATTGGAGGGCAAAGGAAGCAAGGAGACCAAAAAAACCAGTTGGATGCTATTGAATCTATCAATCTCATACTTTTTAAAACATTCTTTTTACATGCATTTTTACAAGGGTCGTTCTCCACAATTGGAACCTTTTTTATCTTCATTGCCAAGCTTGGGTTAGAAAGGGGCAACTGTTGAGGAACCACACACACTTCGACAAAGGGGTTTCCCAACTGGATGATGCATGTTTGATAATGAAACAGATTGATGCACAAGGGTGGGGTATGCCGCATCAACTGCAGATGATTTAAGTGCAAGGGGCAATGGATGTCCATTAGACTTTAGCTTTTGGTACAATTGCTGTGTTTGGGGGGACTGGTTTGCTATCAAAGACTTGAACCTAAATATCCATGCTGAATGTGTGTGGGTGAGCCGATATTTTTGAATTTGAGGTTCCGAAAAGCAGCACTGCCCTTGATGGAATAAAACGAGGGCCTGACAGAGCAAGAGATAGGCAACAGATGAATATTTGTTTAATTTACATCAAAGGAATCTTCAAAGGAATCTCAAAGGAATTTCAATGGATTTTTTTCCTTCTGTTTGCGGTTCTTAATCGTTTACTTTTTATTTCATGTTCATCCACATAGATTGCCTAAATAGGTACCAAATCGACCATTATGAAAAAAAAACCTACATTTAAACAACACAACGCTTGACCCGATCTTGCTTGTATATATTGCCTGAGCTTTTATCTATATACAATTATAACTTGCATTTAAAAGCTCAGTACTTTTCTTGACCTTTAAATGCAAAATGCAAGGGTAATGTTGCTGTGCCCTGGAAGCCTCAGTAGTGCATAAGTTATAATTAGTATCACGACCAGAGTTTTCATCGGGGCATCCCGTTAGTAATTTTTTTTGTTTTTCATGAGATAAAAGCAATCGTCGCGTACTTTATATAATTTCAATCGACTATTGAGCGGTTATCTTGCCATGTAAAACCAGCATATCTATGACGACATTTCCAATTATGCCAATTAGAGTATGCCAATAAAAACTAACACATGCCAACAGTTAGAGTTACAAGTTATAATGATAATTTAAACACAATACAATACGACTTAATAGACATTTTCTGTTCAAAACTAGTTAGGTATTGTATTCTATGACAACCCCCCTTAACGAGTACGGCTGAGCCAGGTATTAGTTATATGCATAGCTAGAATAAGAGAGTCAACGGTGGTACGTCAACATGCGCAATTTTCGTTCGATTCTGCCCCATTGGCATCGATAGTGACATCAATCACTGGGGTTAGTTAACGTCAACCGGAACCTATATCGTAATACTTACTTTCATTGTCTTGTGCATGGTTGTTTTCTAGTCCTGGAAGCTCCATGGCTATATTTTTAAAAAGATTCTTAATATTGTACCCGACCTTGGCACTTGTTTCAATGAATAAAGCTCCCACTTCCTTGGCTTTTGCTTCTCCTTCTTCTGCTGTTACTTGTCTCTTATCTTGGAGATCCGTCTTATTTCCAACCAATACAAGAACAACCTGGTTTCCTCGTTCTCCTTTTACATCGTCGATCCATTCGCCGGCATTTAAAAACGATTGACGATCTATGAATTAGTTGATATGATTCCTGTACCCCATAATGCTCCATAGATACTCACTAGTAATGTCATATACAACAACAGCAACGTTACTGTCTCTAATATAAGAAGGTATTAACGATCGAAACCGCTCTTGGCCTGCAGTGTCCCATAATTGCAATCGAACAGTTCGATCAGGCAGGTACATAGTCTTGACGGTTAATCATGGGTCATTTTTTCACCCGTATTGTCCACCACCACCTCCAAACAAACTCACTTTGCTCATAAAATCAATGCCAATAGTCGCCTTATATTGAGCATCGAAGGAATCGTACATAAACCGTGAAAGTACAGATGTTTTACCGACTAGTCAACTGTTAGCACTCGTCAACCTTAACTA
Source organism: Casaregolazyma suthepensis (assembly GCA_030568895.1). NCBI lineage: Eukaryota > Fungi > Ascomycota > Dipodascomycetes > Dipodascales > Trichomonascaceae > Casaregolazyma > Casaregolazyma suthepensis. Next base: position 10,214 of record JAJMJB010000062.1, read on the forward strand.
GACAACTATTACCTATCTAAACATACCGCTCTGTTCCCCCAGGAAAACCAGCCTTTAAAGTTAGAATCATCTGATAGTCGAGCCATTTGTATATGACGGATATAACTGTCTTTGATGCCGCAATTTCCCGTCTTTTTTATGGTACATTTGCAACCTCAAGTTATAGCCAGTTTAAACCGCCAAATATTACTGCCATCAAACGGAGCTTTTTCTTCAAAACTTACTTGAACTTCTCAATCACATCTGATCGTTCTGCCATGTTGTATAGATGTAGACGGCTACGATGATGCTGGCAGTAAGAAAAACATAATGTCCCAGACAATTTAAACGAGCCTGAGGGAGAGAGGTGCTGAAATTGCGAGAATTTAAGGGATTTTGTTCGTTTAAAAAGGTGAAAAATAGTTGAATTTTAGTACGTAATTATAGGATAGAAATTGTATTAAATTTTTAAGACGAAGCAAGCTAGTTGTGTGATATAACCGGTGGTTTTTAACACTAGTCATCGATAGCCATGCTTATATATCAGTTCAGTTTAAACTAAGAGCTTTGAATATCAACGCCATTAAACTATATTACAGTTATTCTTATTAATATTATTCAATATAAAATACGACAAACACGTAAATACTATTTTCAAAATAAATCACTTATTCGCAATCCAATGAAATTTAAGCTATCTGCCCAGCTATCCTGCCCAGCTATCTGTTGTACACTCTTGACTGACAGTGAAACTGCCAATCCCTATAAATATAAATAATCGCCTTATGCGAACTTATGACAATGACAACCTCATTACTCTATCATTGTTCCCCCAGACTTATTCCTCCGGCTTAGCTTGCCCCTGACGTCGAAGCCTCTCTTCTGTAGCTTTAAGTATTCTTTCTCTAACCGAACTAGAGGATTGCCCAGAACTCGAACTACCGCCTCCTAGAACCTGTGTCGATCCAAACCATCCACCTTCATCGTAATATTCCTCGTCGATATGTCCAGGCCCTGCATATACATCTTCTCCTGCTTGATGGCCCTTATCACCAAAAGGATCTAAACTCACAACCTCTCGTTCTAGCTTGTTGCACATATCCCAAAACTTGCGGTCATGATCTCCATAGTAATTATGAGTCAGTTCGTGACAAAGCACCTTCCTGATTTCTCGGAAAGACCACCAACCTTCGTAATCATCGGTACGCAGTCTTAATCGAATCACTTGGCCCATATACTCATTGAGCCCCAATCTTCGAGTTTCCATCGAAGTATTCGAGGCCGGATCCAGCTCAGTAAGAATTCCAACATGCAATTTATACTTCTTCATAACCTCCTTGATGCCTCTATCGTCTTTAAGTTTCTGCAGCATGGCCAGGCTCTTTTCTGGGTTGGGTAGAAACGGCAGAGGGACAAGCTTGTCAAACGTATAATTCGACTCTGCAACAGTCGTTTTGGCTGCTCGTCTCTGATGCTTTCTTTGATATTGATATCTCTGAATATGCTTTTGATGTTCAATGGCCTTTGCAGTCTCAGTATCGTTGAGTTTCTGAATCTCGCCAGACGCAGTTCCAACTAACGTGATCTTTGAACGGCTCGCGGGTTCCTTGAATACGTCGATTACGCGATCCTCGGGATTAAGAGACGGTCCTTTCAGTAATCCGAGCCCCGGAACTATCAGCTTGAGATGATCCGGCGTTATGCCAGTATCATGCTCGATGGCGGAAAACAAATCACCGATGACAGTCAGCTCATCGAACTGGAAATCTTTGGAATTACCCCGGAATTTAATGTTCAGCTCCATCATACGAATCCTACAAGCAAAACGTATAAAAACAACTGGTTGGTTGAGGGAAGAAGAGCCGTGGGTGGGCGTGTGATGTTTATATATGGTGCTGACTGAGCGTGATTAGCTAATAGAAAGTGCTGGAAAGCATGACAAAGCGATACAATGGCGAGTGAAACAAGGCGATTTTTGGAGGAAACGGGTTCAAAATTACTAGAAGGGTATTTAAGGGGTTTATATTGATATTAGGTATAGGTATTTGACTATATATACTATTTTAGGTCGTTTGTCCGTAGATTATACCTACATTGCCACTTTGATCATCATATGATTAAGGTTTCATTGTGTTAAATGATAAGTTATCTATAGATACAGATAAGGAGCTAAAGAAAAAACAAAAAAATACACTATACAAATAAAACTGAGATTTATTTAATTATATCATAATATATAAATAAAGGGTTTAAATACTGTTTGGAGCTGCGTCTTTTAAGACTGTGGTTATCAAATGACCAGAGGATCTACATTAATTATGGCACGTTCGGAATTGCCATCTAGATAGAAAAGCCTTGAATTTAATGCTTTATTTTCCTATATTTAAATCATAAATTTAATAATCTATTTGTATTAAGATTTAAGAATTTCATGCAGGTTGTTACTCCTGCTTGTGAGCTTTATCCGATAGATGATTCAACTTGTACATTGCACCACATACACCACATTATGCTACAACAAACTCCATTACATCAAGATATTGTTTATGTTCAATAATTCGAACTATACCGTTTTCGCTTGAATTTGACATCCTCAGCGCGTGCTCTCTATCATAGATCTTCTGGAATCGGCTGGTGCGGCTGAATGCATCCCTGCGGCTGTTCCTCGTAGTTAAATGATAAAAGACGAAAGATGTTGAAAAAGGGTCATATTGATATTATGATTGCAGAGATACTGATATTTATAGTTTCAAGTTATATTGAATGTTTAGTTCAATGTGAATAAAATAATAATTTGGTAATACAATAGTGGATTGCACTTAGCCAATGAACACCTAAAGCTAGCTAAACACTTCTCGCACTACTTATAAGTACACCTACGTTGTCAAGCATCCATAGTCAATAATGAAACAGTAAGCCTTTTTAGTAAAACATATTTTATTGTTGCCAATTTAGAGAATCGCCAGAACGGGCGAACGACGTAGTTCCAGGTAATAAGTTCCTGTTGTTGTTTACACAGTCAAAACAGCCAGCTCATATTCAATGAATTAGTCCTTTATTCCACCCCAATTCAACCGATTTTCTCCCAGAATAACAATATATGTAGATATTTATACCCTATTTATAATATAAGCGGCATAAATCACTGTAAAAACACCAAATATTCATATATGCTCGAGACTGTAATTCCAACGTCACGTGACCGAATAGACTCTACAGCCTTAACACCAGAAAAATACTCTATTTACCAATAAAAACTGCTTTATACGAATATTTCCACTATTTTACTCATAATCCACTATAATCACCCTCCAATTTCCCCCTCTGCTGACCCATTCCACCCCATACACCTATAATTAAAGGAGTTCGCTCGCTTCAGAAAACGCCAGATTTGAAATTTCTATGCCTCCCACCACACTTACCAACTAACCAACAATGTCGACTTTGACGTACAAAAAGTTCGACGACCTTGAAGCCGGCAATCTTGATAAGATGACAGTCTATCAATATTGTATTGCCGGTTTCAATGATTCGCCGACTCGACCCCGAAACTGCCGATTGCTCCTGGCAAAGCTGGTTATGCTGCTAAACGCCGGGGAGACGTTTCCTGAAGACGAGGCAACCACGCTGTTTTTTGGCATCACGAAGCTGTTTCAAAACAATGATGTTGCTCTTCGTCAAATGATATATTTAGCTATCAAGGAGTTATCGACTTCAGCGGATAATACGCTAATGGCCACAACTTCTATTATGAAAGATGTACAGCTGGCCGGTGACAGCATCTACAAGCCGGACGCAATTCGGGCTTTGGTCCGAGTTATCGACGCTCCAAATGCTCAGAATCTCGACAGAGTCATGAAGACGGCTATTGTCGATAAACAGGCCGATATATGCTCGGCTGCTCTGGTTTCCTCGTATCATTTGCTGCCTCTTGTCAAGGATACTGTGCGCCGGTGGGTAAACGAAGTCCAGGAAGCCCTTACTTCTCAGAAAGTTTACAAACAGAGCTCCTTCGATAACAGATACACGTCTGGTATCTCGCACATGACTCAGTATCATGCTTTGGGCCTGCTGTATCACCTGCGATCTCACGACCGAATGGCTCTGTTAAGATTGATTCAACAGCTGTCTGATAGTCAGTCAGGAATGGCTCTGAAAAGCCCAAATGCCATTGTAGTACTCATTAGATGTATTGGCAAGGCCATCCAGGAAGATCCCGAGTCAAGAAAGCAGTTTTTCGGCTCTCTCGAGAGGTGGATGTCACACAAATCTGACATAGTCAACTTGGAGGCTGCAAAGACAATTTTGGCCATTGACAATGTCTCTGATGAAGAGGCTTCTGCTGCGATAACCGTATTGCTGAATTTCTTGCGTTCTCCGAGAAATGTTAGCAAGTTTTCAGCTATTCGAATGCTCAATCGGTTTGCCCTGAAGCGTCCTCAATTGGTCGCAATGGGCAATTCTGCCATTGAAGATTTGATTGGCGACTCTTCAAGATCCGTGGCTACATATGCTATTACTACGCTCCTGAAGACTGGTAACGAGGCAAGTCTTGATAGACTGATGACCCAGATTACCGGATTCATGTCGGATATTAGCGACGAGTTCAAGAGTACCGTTGTCGATGCTATTCGATCACTTGCACTGAAGTTCCCTGGTAAACAGAGTGTCATGTTATCATTTTTGACCGGTACCTTGCGAGAAGATGGTGGACTCAATTTCAAAACGTCTGTTGTCGAGGCAATTTTCGATATGATCAGGTACGTTCCAGAGTGTAGGGACACAGCATTGAGCCATCTATGTGAATTTATTGAAGACTGCGAGTTCACAGAGCTGTCAGTTCGCATCTTACATCTTTTGGGCCAGGAGGGACCTCATACGTCTAATCCTACTGTATTCGTACGATATATCTACAACCGGGTTGTATTAGAAAATGCTCTTATTAGGGCTGCTGCTGTCACTGCGTTGGGTCAGTATGGTCTGATTGATGATGTTGAAATCAAGAATAGCATCAAAGTCCTTCTGACAAGATGTCTAGACGACGAGACGGATGAAGTTCGTGATAGAGCAGCATTCAGTTTGAAACTTCTGA
>JAJMJB010000063.1:0-14727 GCA_030568895.1 Casaregolazyma suthepensis
CGTATCGAACGTAATACTATCGTAGTTGCAATTTGCGCGCGGAATTGTTAAGTAATTTTGTTGGTAAAATTCAATCTATATAAAATGTTACTTCAAATATAATCCAATAATCCATCTAGGTTTAGGGTAACTCAAGTAGGTTGGTAAGATACAAGGGCTAGGTCACGGCAACTGATAGCCGCATCAGCCATATTGGCTTATCTGGCCAATCGGCGATGGGTGTAAAACCCATGCTGGTGGACTTATAATAGTAATTTCAAGATACGAAATTGTCAGATAGGCATATAAAAGCACGTAGTAGCTAAAGATATGAATATTGGTGAACAAAGTTGTTACTTGGATGTTCAACGATCTTTCTTACATAATGTTTCCTATTTTGGAACTTTTTACCCAAATAGGCAATAATTGTCTTCTTATCTCTCTCAGTTATAATAACCTTTTTACTACAGTTTTCATGATAAAACCACCTAGACAAACAAATAAGTAGCTCAGCTATCAGATAATCATTTCAACGCACAAAAACCCTTATTAAATACCCTATACTCCTACCGACTCCACAGTTACTCCACCTTTGTCAACTCTGTTATCTTCTTCATCTGTTTTTACCTCATATACTGGCCTTATTGGAGTACCTATAAGTTTCTGATTTTCGGGCCTGTCAAAGAGTTCAGAAACCTGTTCAAGTGTTAGGCCGCGAGTTTCGACGAATAGGAAATATATGATGACAATAACCACCAAGAGCCACACATCATAGACAATATAATACTTCCAGCTAATGCGCTCAATACCGATAGCATTGACAAAAAGATTGAAAATTAGAGCTGCTTGCTGAACACCAAGATAGAATGACGCACCTCGCGATCTCATAGAAAAGGTGAGAATCTCATCGGCATGCAGAAATGGTAGAGGATTCCAGGACAAGTTGAAAACCGTGGTGAAAAGCACTATAAGTGCTATAACACCATTTGCTGCTGATGTCTTCTGAGTATCCACATAAACAGCTGCGGCAGCCGTCCATGAAACAAACACTGCCCATAACATCACTGTTCCTCCAATGAATATAGTTTTCCGAGGCAATTTGTCGATGTACACCGAAGTAATCAATGAGCACAGCCATGACCAAACAGCAAGTATAGCACTTATTAGTGTTTTTACGGTAGAGCTTGTGACTCCAATTGTCGTTAGTGAGGAGTTTAGATACGTTTGTACCAGCGAAGCACCAGTCCATTGCTGAAAAATTCCCAGAAAAAACAAAATCAAATATCGTCGCTGATTTCCCTTAGTAGATAATTCATCTCTCCACGTTCGGGTTCTAGCTATTTCCTGCTCCTGCAGAATGTAGGTGCGTACTTCCTCAAACTCAGCATGAAGAAGAGGGTCCTCTTCATTCCCACCAACATGGTATTTCAGGAAATAGTTGTACGCTTCACTCTCTCGGCCCTTTCCAATCAGCCAACGAGGACTTTCAGGCAGAAATAAAACAATTGAGAAGGCTGTTAAAGTCCATACGCCCTGGATCAGCGACGGCAGTCTCCAGGCCCAACTTCCATTGATTCTATAACTGCCAAATGTCGTCCAAGCAGCAACAAGCGAGCCAAAGTTCCAGAAGCTACTGAAAAGCGTATTTAGCTGTGGCCTATTTGCCGGATGTGCCAGCTCTGCTATAAAAGCTGGTGCCGAGGCCATGGAGAATCCGTCTCCGAACCCAATAACAATTCTACCAACAACGTACTGCGCTATTGTTGAAGAGGATGTCTGGATAATGACACCAGCAAGAGTTATAGCTGATCCGGTGAATATCCCGATGCGACGGCCATATCTATTGGAGACATAGGCTGCTATAGGAAGACATACAATTGATCCGATAGAATAAGAAGCCGTGAACAGGCCAAGAATACCACCCTGGGGGTAATTGAAGTCTTTCTGCCAAGAATCTACCAGCTGAACACTTCCCGCCACACTAGAATCATATCCAACGCTACAGTGAATAAACACCACGCCTCCAATTACAGTGACATAGAGTCTTCTGAGATTCTCGTTTCGGTACCACGGCACCGGCGGATTAGCCTTTAAAACCTCTATAACCGACATAGTCTTTATTTTCTCCGGAGTGAGACATTTCGGAATATATATAATATTCAAGCGGAATTTCTTTACTGTTTTGGCGAGCACTTGGTGTGACAGCAGTAGTTCCGGTCTTAGCTCCGACAACGGCCAATACCTTTTATATCCCACCGGGAGTTTTTCATATGATGCCAATTAACATGCTGGAGTATGAATATCATAAATATAATAAACATGAACAAGTTATCGTATGCTCCTAGAACGGTCTTTCATATCGTATTATCGGCTTCTCCAAAAGCAGATTGGTCCAAGCAAAAACGCTTCCATCAAGCTATCACGTCTTCAATTTAGTGAATTTCACGTGGTCTCTTCCATTGACACAGAATTCCTTCACAATTTGTAGCATAAATTCTGCATATATTGGTCGCTCGGCTGGGCCGAGTCAGATCACCTTGATCTCATGAAGGCGACCAGCAGAAACCACCGATTTTCCACATTTAGTGCCTAGCTAAATTGATGCCGTGTCTTTTTTTCTGAGCGGTACTCAACATGCCGTTATTTAGACCGCTAATTTACAAATGTAGCATGTTGCATGATTTCGGGGAACTGACCGGCCAGATCAATCACATGCCATGGCACCATAAAGGAGATAAATACATAATCGAAGGCAAAAAATTACCGACAATTATATTAGAGCTTCACGTCCCAGTACTCCGGCTACAATATGACTGGTTCTATCAACAGTGTTGCTGTAATTGGAGGTGGAGCTTCAGCATTGAGTGCAGTCCGGGCTTTGAGCCATGAGAACGCATTCCAGCGAATTGTCGCGTATGAACGCAAAGATCACGTTGGAGGCATGTGGAAATATGACGAGATACCTGAGGAATTCCCCGATCTTTTGAACAAAACTCGCCGTGATCCCAGGTCTCCAATATATCCTTCTCTGCACACAAATGTTCCAGCCGAAGTCATGTCTTTCAGCTGGACTCCGCTGCCAGAAATAAGAAGCGAGGAGTCGATAAGATTATTTGGAGAAAATCATCCTTTTCGTGATCGTCAAACAGTATTTAGCTACTTGCAAGACGTTTGGGATCCGTACCTGAAATACGTGAAGTTGAATACGAACCTGATCAAAGCAGAAAAGAAACAAGGAAAATGGCGACTTACGCTTCAAGAAAATTCTAGCAATGAACAATATCACGAGGAATTTGACGCAATTGTTGTAGCCACTGGAAGCTATGATTTTCCGTATATTCCTAGTATTCCTGGTCTTTCAGAGTTTCAGCAGAAGTATCCAAATAAGCTGCTTCATGCCAAATCCTTTAGAGACGTTGAAGAATTCAGAGATAAATCGGTATTACAAATCGGAGGAAATATCTCCGGTGCTGATATAATCAGAGATATAAGAAATGTTGTAAAGTCACCTCTATATGTTTCTCTGCGTCGAGACGATTCTGGCCAAGCTGATGGAATCCAGGGCTCAGGTCTTGAAAAAAGGAGCGAAATCAACAAAATTACCACTGAAAATGGTGGAACATTTTACTTCAAAGACGGGACTTTTCTCAGCAATTTGGATAAAATCGTGTTTGCAACAGGCTATCTTTATGACTATCCTTTTCTGGAAGGCATCGCTACTGGGCCCCGCATTCCTCGCCTCTATCAGCATATTTTCTCCATTGATGACCCTACCTTAACTTTTGTGGGTGTTGCCAAATCAGGAATATCGTTTCGTATATTTGAATATCAAGCGGCTCTAATTTCCAAGGTATTCTCTGGAAAAGTGAAGCTTCCGGACACGAAAGATCAGATTGACTGGGAGAACCAAAGATTGACGAAGCGAGCAGAACTTCCTAAGTTTCATTTAATTGCTCCAGATTTTAGGGAATATTTCACGGCAGTCTATGAGCTTTTGGGCGATACGGCTTCTAATGTTCCGGGAGTAGAACCCTACGGTGAAGACTGGGATGACATTATTTCCGACGGAACGGCAATAAAAGTCACCCATTGGCAAAATCATCAGCATAAAAGCTTGTAACATATAGATAATTTTGTATCTGATGAATTAGATCAAGGTTTATATGAAAATAACCCCCATAAAAGGACTAGACTGGCCAATTGACTCCATACGCTTAAGATCTTTACGCCGGCTTAAAGATATCAGGACGTAAACTAGAAGTAATAACAATAATAAAGATATTCGCTTCTAGGCAATTATTTGTTTTTTCAGGAATGCTAAAGTTCCACGCTATACAATTTTCCTCAATCCCTAGCTAGGGTATATGAAGAAAGAAGAGTAAAATATAGACTGGTAAGCAAGTGATTTGCGAATATTTACAAAAATAGAGCAAAAGATATCATAAAGGCTCAGTTTTTACTGATAATTAATAAACATCTAGATCTTTTTTCTCATGCTATTTTTTCCACAGAGCAGGCTTTTACGTACGGTGATGCTGCCTGTTCCATCCTTCAATTCGTAGTCAGCAACTTCCCGGGCTCTGCCACCAACATCTTAGTACATTTTTTTCATCTAATAAAGCATGGACATGTTTTCGGCATATTCAATTAAAAAAAAGCTGACATATAACCGTTAAGGTATTCGCCATAGAATTGGTGTAAGAACACTGCGCCGTGGCCATAAGAGCGGGGTCTCCCCAGTCACACAGATCAGATGAAGATTGTGGGAAATAATCAAAATAAAGCAATGCTCCGTATATATCAGGTATTCTGCATAAAAATGGTACCGGATGATTTCTGTGCGGAGCGGCTGCCTGGCACCGGATCTAAAACAACATCTGGCAGACAAGAGTGCTAGTAGTATTTCTATTTTTTTTCATGTGAGGCATTTTTCAGTTTCGGATATGGCCGCTGCCGATCCTGCAGATTCAGCCTCATAGTGCTCAGGCGTCGTTGAATCAGAGCCGAGCCTCATCCCGTGCGAGGATTCTATGCGTTGCGCGTCATAAATTCAGCCAAGAGAACATGCACTATCAATGAGCTAGGCATGCATCAGCACCGAGTTGTAGTTACAGATGTAGTGGCCCGGCGGCACCACGAGATAACTACTCACTAAAACGTTCCACTTTCAAGAACACTAAAAGGTGTCATATCGCATGGGTAGAGAATGAAAATATCTGTAACCTGGGAATTAAACTAAATAGTGAATCTATATTAAAGTCAGATAAAATCTCTTCCGGATAACTTCAGAGTGCGGTGTAGCTAGTGATCTGAGAGTTCTTTCGTAAAAGTAAAAAATAATGATAATTGAAACTATAAAGAGAATATAATTGGTTTGTTGAGAAAAAGAAGTAATTATAGAATGTCGTATTGTCCAGAGTCTTAGATGCGGTTCTTACCAAATTAGGCAAGATAACAATCACCGAGAACTGCCACTGATAGATGAGCTAATAACCGCCACATCAACAAGGGCAGAATACACAACCACCTTTGGGGCCGCATGTACCACCTTTTTTGTTGATACAGCACGGCGATCCTGATTTTTTCGGACAGCCGCTGTCGATTGTATTACTCGGATCAAAACTTGTGACCAAACCATTCTCGACGACTAGAGAAGGATCATACTCAATACCGGTTATATTGTTCTGCATAGCCATATTATAAGCTGCTTGAGAAATTCCGCTTGATCTGTCTTGAAGGCAGTCTTCGCCGCAATCGGTCATGTGGCAGGACTGTCCATCTTGACATCCCCAATATGGTATACAGAGACAGTCACATCGCTTTTCAAATACAGTGGCATTGACAGCGAAAAACAGCAAAAATATAAAACTAATGATTTCTAATTTCATCTTGACGTATGTTTAGTTGTACTAGTGGAATTGAGGGTTACCACCCATACTTATAGTGCACCGACAGTAGACGGCACCACAAGGATGGTGTGGTGGAGTAGCAATGACGAGGGACCTTAGCATATCTAATTTTTTTTTCATCTTTTTCAGTATTTCAGTATATTAATGATGCTGTCTAACATGAACGATATGTCTATGTCCGTAGATGCGTCAGCCTGTTTTCGTTATTCAGGGCAAAACCTAAGAACGCACAGCTGTTAAGATAGTGATAGGATATGTTTTATATGACACTAAAACAGAATTTCTTTTCTAATCATTTCGGCTGCATTTCCATTTTTGTCCTAGAATACTGTTGGCAGTATAGGGGTCAGTGCGGTCATTCACTCGGTCATTCACTCACTCACTCACTTACTCACCTACTCTACTCCAAGCACATAAAAAGACCACCTCAGATTATTTTTTTTTAATTTTATCATTGTGAACCGGCTGTGATGTGATCTGTTCTGATGTTGTGAAGTTACAGGAATTTTAGGTCCTCGGGAGGAAGGTGACGTGTGACTCGCCCTCGCTTAATTTGTGTAAGAAAACCCATTCTAAGAGTTTGCCTCACTTGGGATCTAATTTTATAGCATCGATTTTTACACTTGCGGCAAAATTTTTGCCTAACGTTGTTTTCGGCTGAGCAGGAGACGCTTGAGCAAAAAGGAAAGCACAGATGATTACCCAGATGGAGATTAGGAATAGAAAAGGAGGATATATAAATTTTTGATGTAAGTCGTAATATCTTAAACTGATCAACGACAACAACAACTTGGAATTTAAGACTCTAGCAGCACTGATGCTTCCCCAACCCCATCGCCGATCCTGCTGTTTCTTTGCGTTTTAGCGTACTATCACTAAGAGAAAACTTCTAGAAAATGTCGTCTAGTCTAATAGAGTACCCATGCCATAATAAGAGATCCTATAATGCCTGGAATGTTGTGCTGAAACGAAGAAGCACACTGTCGGCATCTAATTGGAAAATATAGATCTGTTCGATCTTCCAAAATCAACGTAAACTAGGATAATAATAATAATAATAATAATAATCAACACTAAAATAATAACTAGTAGTTACAACTGATAAAAGACTATATTTACCGTTCCAAGCTATATGTCACCAAGTAAATACTATATGTTCGCCGTAACAGCAAATATAAACACAAAACTTAAGTTGGGGCCCTGCATGAAAAACTAGTTGTAACAGAGCTTGCATAGTCAGCAATAGCACCTTCAATAGCAGAATATGCACAGATACCACAAGTAGCTAAAGCTGCAAGGAACAGCAGAAAACATGCCAGCTTAAATAAGCTACGAATCTTTCCTCCAGTCAACAAAGCACGGTTCCAACGAGAAGCTGAAAACCATGTATCAGCCTTAGTGACAGTCAATGTCTCAGTGTCAACAATGTCAGCTGATGAGGCATCTATTCTGATCAAGAGGCACAGTATAAACAGAAATGGCAAAGTGTAGGAGAAGTTAAAAATACAAAACGCGCCAATAACACTGACCAAAGAGCTGATTTGAGGAATAGCGCATCCAATGACAAAGGCAAAAGCCCAGTAGAACACAGTGAAACCACCCCATGCAACAATACCCCTCTTTGAAGTGATTGGAGGGAAATGAAAGTCTGGAGTAAGAAATCCCTGGTAGAGAACCTTCAAACCAACATTTCCATATAGCACTGCAGCTAATAAACCAGACACCATACTTATGACATTGCCAGCAGTCTGGAGTTTCTTATTGGAAATACCCAAATTAGCAGTGGTGTAGATGTACTGGCCCCAGTAGGAATATACAAACAATCCATAGAAGAGATAAACAACCAAAATAAAAGCTTGAGCGCAAACCATACCTTTCCAGAAATCCATAGGACGTTTCAATTCTGCCATTACCTCGCAGAAAATAGTAGCACCACCCCATGCGAAGACCATGTTATTCATTCCAGCGATTCGAGAGGAAATTGTTCCAGGTGCAATGGCATACTTCGTAATTGGCTGATCATAAGGAGGATTATACTGAAACTGAGCATGAATGAAAGGATAATCTGGCGCCTCGGTTGCCGCAGCTACCATGGTTATAACGCAGACTGCAACATTCATCCAAACAGCAGAATTAGCAATATGAGCAAAGTTACCCAAGTGACGAATTTGTCCGAGAATCATACCAAGAATAGCCCATACAAGAACCTCTACGATAAAGCACAAAGTGTTTTTGCCATCTGCTCGGTTTGCCTGTACAACTTCAGCCAAAGACACACCGGTACTAAGAAGAATGAGACCAACATTCATGACCAACTGAATAAACTGCAAAAGAGCAGTGGGATAACGGAACCACCAGTCGACTGAACGAGCTGCCAAGTCCGAGAATGTACGAATTGGATAGTTGTTTGAATCAACCTGCATATAGCAGTAGTTGAGCATATATCCGCCGATAGCCGCGAAAACACCAAACAAAACATAGAGAATAACACCGGGAACGTAACCCATCTGGGCAATAGCGTAAGGAGCATTAGAAGGTCCCAGAATATCAGTAGTGATTAGAAAAAATACCGAATAGGCACTTGCTAATCGCAAAGCTCGTTGAGAATCAAGCTTTTCCGGAGAAAGATTAGAATGGGTATCAGTATGCATCTGAGCAGCCTGAACCTTATAAAGTTCATCGTGTCTATTATCCTGTTCATATTCTCGCTGGATGCTAGCATAATGTCGATAAACTTGAAGAGGCAATCTATGAGAATCCTTATCATCATCAGTAGAAACAATTGCACCGGTGGCCTCCTCATCCTTGGTACTCTCAGTCGGGCGAAGAGCGTCCTTTTCCATGGCCTTGGACACTTGGGGACTTATAGCCCCCATATTAGCTAGTGCAAAAGACATGGCTATAGACTTTCAGAGAAAAAAGCTTATTGTGATAAAAAGCCAGTCTTTTAAGTTAAAAAGGTAACCTGTCTGGAGCAGTGAAAATTTCTCAAAAGGAGCTCGGCCCTTATCGTAATTTTTTACTTTTATTTTTTCTTTTTTTCGGCTCCGAATCCCAAAATTCAAACACAATGACCTGATTCGTTAGCGGTAAATGCAACAAAGGCAACGGGCCATCTACTGTTGTCCCAATAAAGCAACCAACCACGCCTTAGAGATAAGAAATCGTTACGGCTTCAAATGTACTAAATTAAGTTTGTTTCTACTGGAAATTCCGGCTCATACTTTGAAGCTCAACCATCGTACTTGGGGGTCTACATACCACTTGCCACTGAATAAAAAATCCCAAAATATGATGCTACCACCCCACAGAGAGGAGAAAATGTTGTAATGTGGGCAAGGGAGTCCTGGGTAGCAATGAGCATTATCTCCCCAAAAGCAAAAAAACAACAAAATTTTCAATGCTTGCTTTTTTCAACTCCTGCACCCGAAAAGTGTGATGCAATAGTCGACCAGGCAGAACTCTTTCATCTTTGGATATTTTAGACCTAAAGGTCGTATATTCCATTTATTGGACCTGTCAAAAAATTGTTGTCATAGGGTGAATCATCTCCTACGGGCAACTATTGCTCTCATTGACCCTGTTGATGTTTTCTTCTCTTGCAGCGTGGTTCCTGCCAAGAACGCACTAGCCGGCAACATCCATCTCATCTCAATGCTTCATTCTTAACTATGAACATCACGATAATTTAACTTAAGCTTGTCACACTTTGTTGAGAATAAGAAACGGGTAAAAGATTTAGCTAACCGCAATGTGAACCCAAACCCCGTAAACCACCACGATTGGTGAGTGAGGCAAATATATGTAGGTACAGTATATTAAGGTTTTTGCCGAACAAGCAGACTAAAGAGTAGCCATCTTTTCATTTATGCCCATATAAATTATCAAAAATTTTCTTCATTAAGTTATATCTGACTGTGTGAAGAGAATATCCACTTTTTCATAAACCGTTTGACTACGACCAGATCAACCGCAACCCCCATCGGAATTGCGGTTTGCAGTAGGTTGCTTTCCATATTGGGATGGCGGCTGGTGCAAAGCCCACTGTAAAGGGTTTGTCGCCATCGCTTAGGGACATCACAAAAAGTAACGCCACAGGAGCGGAGTTGGCCTCCGTTTATTCCGTTCAAGGCGGCTATTGAAACGGTTAAAATTTTGCACGTAATTTGGCACTGAAGTCTTGAAAAGCTGTAGAGTCCAATATTTTATTCCTGCCTCAGCCAGAACAAGCCCATTCCGTACGTTATGCTACATAAAAAGTTTGCGTGGGGGTACGTCCCATCGCTCCTATCATGCGACATTTTTTTTCTTTTTGGCTGTCAAACTATCAATGCCCTCCTTTTATTTTTTTAGATTGTCTATGTGTAGATCTCTAGAAAATAAATCCCTTACTAAAATTATCTAATCGATATTATGCGCACATGCGCAACCTCCTAAGCCTTCTAAGTTATGCAGATATCATGCCGCCCATTCCGTAGTGTGGAGCATGTCTAGGAATATATCTCATCAGTAAATTCGTATAAGCCACAGGCTGAGATATATCTAGGAAAATATCTCATTAGTAACTTCATACGAAACTTTTTCTAGATTATTTATAAGAAAAAAACACAAATTTCACCAGCTATTTATGTCGTGATGCAGTTTATTCCAATGATAACTGATAAGATTACAAAGAATTGCAAAAAATATACCGTACTAACTCAACTTTTTGCAAAATGCCTTTTCATCTCTATCGTACGGAACTCGGCAGTATTCATCATCTGCACAAACAGGGCATTTTGACCAAATCGGCCACTGAAGATATTCAACCAGATCATCCAGTTCCTTTTTAGCACTTGAGAGCTCAGGTGAATTTGATATAGAAACCAAAGATCCACATATAGTATGAGATACCGAGTGTATGACATCTCGAGCCATGGAAATTTCTCCCTCAATCTCCGGAATGAAGAATTTCGAGCATCTTTCTGTCAAGTCCTTTGGACCATTATGATTCAGATCATAGTGAGGTAGTAATAGTGCATTGGCTTCTTCCACCAGTTCATCATGATTAGTAATAGCAGTCATCAAGCGAAGTATCTTACTGTATCGAGTGACAATTAACTCGGCTATACGTTGCCAATTAACTTCTGTTGCTTCAGCGTCGTGGTTCAAAACCAGTGAAATGACATCGTCTCGGATTTGACTCTTTTCAGAAGCCGTCAATCCTGTTAATCTAGGTCCATGCTGCTCATCTGGATATAGTTCTAGTGAGTAATTGTATGCACTGACAAAGTGATCATAATTAAGAGTAGTACGATCTCCACCAAGACCATCAATACGAGATTTCAGTGCTCTGTCATTGGCCCTTTCAATAATAGGAGTTCTTTCCGTCTTAGAATTGCCAGTAAATACTTTAGCAAGAGTTTCAAGAGTCAAAGTTGCTTTTGGGTTGCACAGAATGATTTCGAATCCCATCTGCATTCTCATCAGACCGTCAACACGGCCTCCAAACTCGTCTTCTGCCATTCTACAGAATTCTGCTCCTCTCTCTTCATCTCCCATCATAGGGCCTCCGCCGACAATTTTGCCCTGGAACAAAACTATGTCCTGGGTATCCATTGAGCCTGTATCGTCTTTGGCAGCAGATGATCCGTCTACAAACAACAGCCGTAAGTCTCTGGCTGTACGATAAGTGTGTAAATATCCAGGATTTATGTCTTCTTCATTGTCATTATCATAAGATTGAAAAGGTATTTGCGAAGAATCAGTGATCGGACTCCGGTCATGACTGCTAAGACCAGCAAGAGGGAATCTAGCACCGAGTTGTGCGAAATACAACGAGTGCTCAGGCTCAAGTGCAAGCCAGTTCAGTGTCTCTAGAAACTTTGGATCTCCATTTCCATGAAAAAGCTGTATTCCTTTAGGGACGCGAGCAAGGAAGTAAGACATGCCGTTTTTGTTCAAATTCGAATCCCACTGCTTGAGAGATCCTCCAATAGCGTTGAACATATGATTTGCATTTTCAAATAACTCAGTAACGGCAGCTCTGGTAGTCAGAAAATTCACCAAGAAACATAGAACAAAGTATATAGACTTCATGATTAGGTTGTAAGGGTGTAATGCAAAGGGGGGATCGAAAAAGCAGCATTTGATCTAATACCACAAAGACACCGACTAACACGCGCTACAGACGGTTTTAAAAAATAAAACAAAAAGAATCGTGTATATAGTTTTTATGTATTAAAATATATCTGCAATAATCCAATATTTTTCTCTGTCGGTATGATGATGATTTGTTATCAGATCGATAAGATTATCAGATTTTCCCGATGTCATTTCTGATTGGTCAACTATTATAACGAACAATGTAACAATCGGAGTTTCTTCTACACGCCGATAGGACTCCGAAATAGTGCTTTGAAGTCAGTGCGAAACTTGGCTTTGATTGAAAATGTTAATAGTATTACGCGTATTTAAAGTTTATCTAATGATAATCTTTTCAACAATAGGTGAAACTTTAACCCAAATGATTCTTATAGATCCGTTACTGCATAATTGAGTTGTTTGACAAATATCTATGTAATTCGGCTGACAAGGTGTTTTGAAGGTTTTGAAGGAGCTCGGACACCTCAAACTACAAGTAGGGGCGGGACCTCAGAATTTTTCACAGTGCAATGTTACATAACCTATTAATTTTTTTATAGTCTATGCATTTATTCATCTACAATGGTCACCAAGGCTAAAAATTTTGTTCGAAAGCTTCCTAATTCCAATCGCGGGTATTTGCATCTACTGTGGAATCTCCGAACACCTCCAAAATACATATCACTCATTTCAATGCTTATGATATATTTCCAAAATCTATTACGTCTGGGTTGAAATCAATATCTTTCATATCGCGAAATTGGTAAAATCAAATACTACCGTTGTTGTGCCGTTAGCTCGCTTAATTGCATTGCTCCGTGCGTATACATGGGAATGGGTGGTAGCTGTCAGAACGTCGCACAATTTCAACTTTTGCGCAACCTTTTGATTTCTCCTTTGTCCACTTCACTTTCCACGATATGAGATGTTATCCTCCATAATATTGCGCATAGAACATTATCCTTCTCTTTTCGAAGTAATCTGAGCTCTTTCGCGAGGGGCAAAAGAATAGCTGGAAAAGATTTTTGCATTTAATTATTATGGGTGTTGAGTTTAGCAAGGATTTTGTTTCTAAGCGTATATATTGGAATAGGTGTATCTCTGAGAATGTTACTCCTGTTGCATTTGTTGACCGTGATGCTAGTGTACCCCAAGAGGGTTGCTGGGCCTCCACAGCAACAATCTTGGTAATCTCCCCGGCCTCTCTCTTCCGTCTTCTCCTCACCTTTGCAAAATATGCAGCCATCTTCTCTTGCCTCTTGAGCACGGAAACACTCCTGCTCCTTCACATCTACTCCTTATCTTCGAGCTGATCAGCACATGCGGTGGTTAACACACATTGGTGCCAGCTTTCTTTATGTCGTACATATGGATTCTTTTCCGCAGTGTGTTGATATGTCCGCTTATTGCTCACAGATTGTGCAGTGGTCTGTTATCTGGCAACCCCGTTAACAGAGCCCATCGGTTTGAACTCCCGCTCCATGGGTTCAAGCCTATGGAGTAGCAACCGTTACCCATTATTGGTAACGGTTACTTTTTTATCCCACGTTTGATGCACTATTTTGTGGCGTAAGAGGATTTGCCCTTCCACTGTCTTGAGCTATCCATGGTGTGCTGCTGATTCTGATACTCTTTAACCCGAGTTATTTTATCTGGTCTTCCGTATGAAGATCCACAATATTCTATGATTGTCAAAGTCGTGTGCACTCACCAGGATGGAATAACAGTGTGTATGCTCTCGTCCACAGGTGAGGTGTCTCGTCAGTTAGGCAACCTCTTACCGCCGCCGCTGTGGTCCTATACATTTGATAAAATTGAGACACGGGCCTCGTCTACAACAACTTGTTGTTGAAGAGTGCTTTGTGGTATCATGCCCCTTTGTATGGATCTTGCAGGGCAAAAACACCGTTATGGTATCCAGCGATGTACTGCCAACCTGATATGCTCCAGGGTACAAAGTTCCTGGCCATCTCTTGTCGACGCCGCTGGGGATCTCGTCGTATTGTACGTCTTGGCTCTTTCAAGATTTGTCGACTTGCGAGATACAGTTTGATTTACTTTCCAGACCATTTATATTCCAAGTTGCGAAACGCCGCATTTGTCTAGTCAGGTTGCTACGCCCTGCCGTCTGCCCTGGATCCATCGACGAATTTTATGGCCATACTGAATGAGTACGCGGTCGATTTTTGTGCTACACATTCTTCTCGGGTTTGCGTCTGCCTCTTTTTTCACCCGGCGTGCCATATAGTTAGTTTTTTACAGAAGAAATTTCCTCAAATTTCGGCCCCTGTCGTGTTTTGGGGGGGTTTTTTCAGCCTCCGGAATCCGGGGGCCGCAGGCTTCGCCTCGGGCATACGTGCCTGAGGCAGAATTTTTTAATAATTTCACTTAGTTACCCGGCTTTCAATCGATGTAAAAAATTTGCGAACGTTTTTTCGCTAAGTGTTTTTACCCGGAAGTCAATTTTGCAAATTCAGCGAACGCATTATCTGTTTACCCGGCAGTCGATTTTGTCGATTTTGAAATTTTGATGTATCTATTACCCGGAAGTAATACTTAGCGCAACTTTTTTTTCCACGCCCATCCCATCATCCTTGTATATTCGATGCCATTTTTTTTAAAAAAATTATGGCCAAGTTCTGTTACCCGGTTTTATACTTAGCAAATAAAAAAGCCAGCTACCTCAATTCTGAGATAACTGGCTTCTTTAAATTCC
>JAJMJB010000064.1:0-13779 GCA_030568895.1 Casaregolazyma suthepensis
GCATGACAGAGTGCAATTGCAGGTGTGGGCAATTTACAACGGGCAAGGTTGATATATTCCTCTTTTTCAGCAGCGACGGGCCAAATACCTATCGATATTATTTGTGTGACTATGAGAAAGACCTTGAGGGTCTCACAGAAGGAACTAATGAGTACATCAAAAGGACACCATTGGCAAAGCAATTTATACTCCGTAAGCTGCAGCGATGCCATTGGATGGGAGAGCACCGCCCAAAGGGAAATATACTCTTTCGAGAAACCCTACCAGATGATTTTATACCGGAATGCATGGCAAGGATTGCTAGACTTGAGTCGGAAGGGCTATCTGCTAGCATTAGTAAGGCTCAGAGATCGCCGGGGAAACCTAGAAAACGAAGGAGAAGAAATTGAATGAGAATATTGGCATTTGCCTCAGGACAGCTAACCAGCGTTGGCAATGCCATAGGAAACTAATTATTATTGTTATTATTGTTACTATTAATAAGTAGCTAACTAATAACAATATAGGTGCTTGTTGATAGAGGAAACTAATTAACGATAAATTTACGCTTCGGCATAGGAAACTAAGTAACGATAAAAACACGCTCCGTCATAGTAATCAACAATAAATTCATGCTCCACGGTCATCTTTGTCAATACTATAAACCAGGGGATACGAGCGAAGACCTTAAACTAAAGAAGAATGCATAATTATGTATAAATAGATATACAAATTAAATAATATTTAACTGTGATTTGCTCACTCCTCATCACTGCTCAGTATCCCATCTTCGTCCTCAGATTCGCTCTCAAGCTTGAGTTCATCTATCTTGATAGCAGGGAAATCTTCACCGTCAGTAGCATCAGGAGAAGAAACCACGCCATCTCTCTGAGCCTTATACAAATTAATATCTTGCCTCATTTCCGGGTCTTCTTCGAGCTCCTGAAGAAACTCCTCATAGTCCCGTTGAGCTCTCTCATAAGAGTCACTGACATTCTTAGGCTCTTCATTATACTCCTTGGCCATACGTTTGAGTTTCCAATTTCGATTTCTTTGCTTGTCCGGATATGATTTTTTAACCAGAACCACGTCTGGCAACTGGTCTTTTCCATTCTGCAACGACTCCCATAAATCGCTATTGAAGTTATTACTGGTCAAATGATACCCAAGTACATAGTCTCCAGCATTCAATAGACCACCAAGATGTGTCCTAACAATATACTGAGTGTCATTGTGACCCATATCAGCAGATCTAGCTACTGTAACGTCTGCCAGAACAAACTTGCCTTTGGCTGGACCTACCGGCTCGATATCCAACACAATGAACTCGGTCATGTTTTTGGCCGTGGACAAGGACTGAAATGGCTCTTTCCAGTATGCAGCCGGGGTCATTTCTATAGTTTTTAAGGTTCGAGGATCCAAAAGATGCACAGTGTTGCCGATTCCGCTGCAAATAACCAGCTGATCAATGTTGGCCAAGCTTTTGGCCAATTTCTTAGGCAAAACCACCAAATCGTCTCTACATATAGGCACAACATCAACAGCATAGGAAAACTTATAACTTTTGGTACTGTTCTGTATGTTCATAGAGATGAGTTCTGAGCTTTTCTTGGCTTTGGCAGGCACTACGCTCAGAAGAAACTGCATCATTTTTTCAGCATGGTTTCTTTGACTGTAAAAGAAATCCAGCCCATCTTTAGCTTCTTGAATAGATACAGTATTCTGATGCTGCTTGTTCTTGAGAATCAGCTGTTCCAAGTAGAAAAAAGTCTTCTTATGCGGCACTTTCTGACGAACTTGCACTGTAGCTCTCCAAGTGTTGGCCGTGTATGATTTGGCACAGTCTGGGCACTGGCCACCGGTTTCGACAAATTCCACCTCGAAATCCTGCTGGATCTGAGTATTTGCAAACTGCACAGCTTCTCCCTCAATAGTAATTTTTATCTTTGTGCGTCTAGAATGCGGTTCAGTCCATAGGAATTTGGCATCAATCAGCTTGAACTTGCTTAAGCCTCTCAACCGTTTCAAACAGCTGCCAAGTAATTCTCGAGACTCTCTTGGAGCATGGATCCAAACACTTGGAGGAACCAGTAAACGGCCGCAGTTTTTGCAGAATGATATAGTACCGGATTTCTGGATATCTTTGGCCAAATCAACAGTCACTGCAATACAGTCATTACACATGTTTAGGCCATTTGACACCATAGCATTTCCACAGTTACAGCATGATATGGTCGGACTGGTGTGCACCGGTGTGAACTTGACGACTTGGATGACTTGTTTCTCCATCGTTGAGTGGTTGGTAGGACAGGAAGTTGCAAGAGCTGCAAGAGCTGGAAAAGCTTGGAAGCGTGCTTACTCAGCGGGACAGAGCAGCAGCAACCAGAGGCAACGGAAACACGCAAGAAGAATAATAACTAGGCTATATAGTTGTATGGTCTCGAATAGGATATATATCTGTACGGTCTCGTATAGTCTCGAATACGATAATATACTTGGAAGATCGTCTCAATCAAAAGTACGCTTTCCGCCCGTGTTATTACAGTTGTCTTCGCCGCAACTGCTGGGGCTTAGAGATTTCTATCAACATACCGGCAATTTCGACATGAGCAACCAAAAAAAAGCCTGCAATTCCCAAAAATAACCGACATAGAAGCAAATTTAATGAAATAAACAAATCTAAAAACCCGACTTCGCACCGGCCTCCAAAAAAATTTCGACACCTGCAGGATTCGAACCTGCGCGGGCAAGCCCAAGAGATTTCGAGTCTCCCTCCTTAACCACTCGGACAAAGTGTCGACATCTATGGAAACTAGCGACCTACGTAGTTTTGATGCCAGAGAACGCACAGCCGTGCCATCACCTGACGTGGCCTATGCAAAATTGAGCACTTAACCTGAATATCATTCAACTAAGTCAATTGAATCGTGCAATTTGAAATCTTGAGTTCCCATCCTGTAGAAAAATATCCACCATGGAAAGCTGCCCCAACCATTGGCCGAATTCGCAATCAAACACGGTGGCGTTGTTCCGATCGGATTCCCGATCTCATATCTGCGGCTTCTATATAAGGCGCACCATGCCGCTAAGAGCGTCGCGAATACCAAGCCAATTGCTTCGAATCCAAGAAATCAAATCGCTCGTTCATCCCAGTATATCGCAATGCTCCCTAACGAGAAAACCATCTTCACTGCACAGTATGGCGACTATGAGCTGAGCACTGACAGAAGTCGAATCGACGTCGACTATATCCTTCGTCTCATGAAAGAAGGTGACGCCTACTGGGCTACAAATAGGACCTTCGAAGCCATGAAACAAGCCATTGAGGGCTCTCTGACGTTTGGAGTCTACAAAGGAGAACAACTCGTTGCCATTGCTCGGGTTATCACCGATGGTGCGGTTTTCGCATATCTTCTAGACGTTTATGTCGATCCCAAGTATCGCGGCAATGGGATCGGGGTCTGGCTAGGAAAAGTTGTTCGTGAGCATCCAGATCTTACATCCATCAATATCTGGCGCCTAGCCACGGGTGATGCGCACGGGGTTTACAGGAAGTCGGGCTGGAAAGATTCAGCCCACCCGGAATGGTCCATGGAGTTTAGGCCATCACATAAAGTGTAGATTAGCAAGCGCGAGAAAAGTTGAGTGCTTGAGACGATGTAAAAGGAGAGACAGGAACTGTAGGGAGACGAGTAGAGAACGAGAGAGAGAACGAGAGTAGAGAACAGAACAGAGACATGAGAGTAGAGAACATAGATCAGAACCGAGAGTAGAGAACAGAACAGAGAACAGATCCGAACAGTATTATACACAGCAACTTGTAGCTTGCCATTCTCGGTTCAGTATCATACAGCGGAACATGTAGTCTGCCATTCCAACTGGAGAATAGCATCATTACACTTTCCATTGGTAATCTTCCAGAACACTCTTACTGCCTTCTTGACTGGAAGGTTTAAACAGCCCTATTTTCCGAAGAATTCCACCAATGTAGCTCTCTAGACGAATGATCTTATGGAAGAGCCAAAGTATGTAATTCCTGGCAACAATGCCCCACTGAGTCTGCGGGTTCAGCAACTTTATGACAGCACGCGATATTTTCGCCATAGGCTCGTACAGAGGGCGGTAAGCCTTTTCGTAGCGTAGCAGAGCTTCTGGGATTTCTTCAGAACTGGAGATTTTGGACAGTTCTCCAGCCAAAATATAGGCACTCTCAATAGCAGCACTGGTGCCTACGCCTGTAGCAGCCAGGGCCGAATCTCCTATTAGAGCAACATGACCATTGGTCCACTTGTCGAGCTCTAAATGGAGTGTGTAGCTCATGTAGAAGTCGTCGGCCTGATCCATGGCCTTCAACACTCTGTCAGACTGCCAACCGGCGTCTTGAAAGTACTTGTGCAATATCTGTTTGCTTTCTTCCGTTCCTTTGGCCAAGGCTTCATCAATTGAGGAGTCTCTCTGGCCCCTTTCAGGCAACGAAACACTTAAATAGCACCCCATCGTAGCAGGGTCTCTGTGAGGACGTATTGAAATATTCCGTCCATTAACAATGCTATACCACAACCACAGACTGGGGTCTTCTGGTAGTCGAGGAATTGTAAAGAAAGCAGTGTATATGCCCGTCGGATGTACGCCTTTCTTGACAGTAGCCTCATCGAGTATCATGCCCCGGATCTTGGAATAGGCTCCATCAGCAGCTACAACCAGGTCATACTGAACAGTTGATCCGCTGCTAAATTTCACATGCACAACACTGTCCTTTTGGGTAAGACTTTCCACCATGTCTCCATAAACGTAGTTTATGTTTGGAATATTCTGAGTGGCCTCCAGAAACAGACGTGATAGGTCTGCTCTTATGATTTCATGATCCGCCGTGAATAACTCGCCCACGCCCGACTCAACCACAGGCTTGCCTGAGCTATCTAAAATAGTCGTACCTGTTTCTCCAGTGGAGAAAGAGCGAACAGCGTCCAGGAGGTTCATTTTCTTCATAACTTCCAACCCACCTTCACGACGGATATCCACAGCCTGACCAGTGATTCGAGGCACAGATGATCTCTCCACAATAGTAATGATCGGATTCAAATGAGTCTTGCTGAGCCAGTAGGCAAAGCAGGGGCCCGCGATTCCTGCTCCAGATACGAGGACTCTCAGCTGTGGCGATGCAAGACCATTTGACATGTTTAGTGTAAAGCCAGTTATTCTGTATAAGTCAAGAAATGAGTCTCCTTATGTGCTGGTTGTGCCACTTGTTTTGAAGCAGGGCTTAAATGGCCGTATGGTTTGAGTACTTTCTCTAGTTACCCTACCTATGTTGCACCAGTAGGAATTTTAAAGTATCATAATATATATGACGTTTATTTTCATTGGGTGTTTGAAGCGTATTTAATACTTATATGATTTATCAGTTTTTGTTTTGTTCGTGGATGTTCTCAAATCGGTAATCCATCTTATCAGATTACACTCAAGATTAACTTTATTTCTAAAAGTAAAGTTTGCATCGTTATAGATACCAAGAGCAGTTACGAAAAGCAGATACGTAAGCAGATACAAAAAGCAAAATACAAATCAGATACCAAAAGCAAAATACCAAATCAGATACCAAAATCACAGACTCACATCTTCCAGTCGTACGTCGGCAGCTCGACCTCGCTCTCCTTGTCGTTCATGAACCTAGTTACCCGCGTCTTTTGTAGAAACCAAAACAAATAGTTTCTAAATAAAATACCCCGCGACGTCTGTGGGCAAAAGAAATCCAGGGGAGTCTTTGAGAAGTCCGATAACGGCTCGTACCTGGGACGCATAGCTGTCTCATACCTTTGTAACGCTTGTGGGATATCCTTGGCACTGGAAATCTTAGATAGCTCGCCTGCCAAGAGATAACTGCTTTCAATGGCCATGCTCGTACCAACGCCGAAAATAGCCAGTGCAGTATCTCCTATTAGAGCAGCCCGGCCATTGATCCACTTGGATAGCTTCACATGAACGCTAGGACTCATGTAGAAGTCGTCAGCCTTGTCCATGGCGTCCAGCACTCTCTCAGATTGCCAACCTGCATCCTTAAAATATTCATGGAGTACTCGTTTAGTTTCTTGGGTCCCTTGAGCCAGAGCCTCGTCCAGGACCGGATCCTTGTCGATTTTCCCAGGCAAAACGAGACTCAAATAAGCTCCCATAGTAGAAGGATTCTTATGAGGACGCATCATGACAGTACGGCCTTTTGGTGCACTATAAGTCTGCCACAAATTGGGATCTTGTGCTAGTCGCGGAATACTAAAGAAAGCCATGTACATGCCCATAGGCTGAATACCACTTTTCAAAGTAGCTTCGTCCAATATCATGCTGCGGGTCTTAGAAAGTGCCCCATCGGCAGCTACGACCAAATCATATTGAGCGGATGACCCGTTGCTAAATGCAACATCAACGGCCTCGTCTGTTTGCTGCAGACTCTTGATGGTGTTTCCATACAGATAACTGATGTTGTCATTATTCTTGATGGACTCCAGCAAAAGACGAGACAGATCAGATCTTAGAATTTCATGCTCAGTGGTAAATACTTCGCCTACGCCGAACTGCACAAAAGGCTTGCCCGAAGAACCCAGCATGGCCGTGCCCTCTTCTCCAGTGGAGCACGCATGAATTTTATCCAAAATATCCATTTTTTTCAGAATCTCTAGTGCCCCGCTGCGACGAATATCGATAGCCTGGCCGGTGGTTCTGGGCACTGGGGATCTTTCGACGATAGTGATAGACGCATTCAAGCCAGTTTTGCTGAGCCAGTAGGCAAAGCAGGAACCAGCGATTCCTGCACCGGACACCAGGACTCTCAATTGAGGAGCAAGGACGTTTGACATGTTAGAATGGAAGTTAGTGTAAACTAACAATAAGTCAGAGCAATTGAAAACAGCGCAATAGCAGATCTGCAAAATAAAGTAGCCTATTTCCCGATCAACGTAACGAGTGTAATTCGTGCAATTCACTCTGTTTGTTTCGCCTCGTTGGTTATGTCAGAGTTGCCACTCCAGGGGTAGAGGTAGCAAGGATGCAAAAAGTGGTCTTTGGGCCAACCCTAGTGATCAGAAACGAATCCTGAGTTTGATCTTGAATAATCTGTAAAAATTATTCTTTGACTCTTACAAAATATTCGTAAGTCGCTAGTTAGCTGCTGTTACGCAAATACGTGAATGTGCTGAGACTTAATCAGATCAACCTCTAATAGACACTAAAATAACCAGACAATAATTTCACAAAAGATACGCGTAGTTTGACATTAGTACCTAATACTTTTGACTTGAAATTGAATATATTAATCCAAAGCCATCTGCACACGCGATATACATGCTATTTCCGAATTGGGATACTTGGCAGATGTTATCAGATCGGAATGTCGCCACCGTATTGACTGCCAAACCGGTATGCGGCACAACTTAATCTCGGCCGACGTGTTCAATTTCCAATATATGATACTCTGCTTCTATGTAAGCTCGAATTTAAATTGATTGATCACATCTTCCAGTCGTATGTCGGCAGTTCAAGCTTGCTCTCCTTATCATAAAGTAACTTAGTTATCCGCGTCTTCTGAAGGAACCATAATACACTATTTCTAACAGGGATCGCCCACGAAGCCTGCGGTGACATGAAGTCTATTGGTTCTCTGGGGAAATCCGAAACTGGCTCGTATATGGGACGAAAAACCCGCTCGTAGCTCTGCAAAGCCTCTGGGATATCTTTGGCACTAGAGATCTTGGATATATCACCGGCCAAAATATAGGCACTCTCAATGGCCAAGCTTGTACCGATGCCAAACGTAGCCATTGCAGCATCTCCTATCACAACACCACGACCTTCAACCCACTTGGGAAGCTTCACATGAACACCAGAGCTCATATAGAAATCGTCAGCCTGGTCCATTCCATCTAGCAATCTGTCTGTTTGCCAACCTACGTTTTTAAAGTATTCGCGTATTACTCTTTTGCTCTCCAGTGTTCCTTGAGCCATGGATTCCTCTATCACGGCATCCCTATCGCCCTTTTTAGGCAAAGCAACACTTAAATAAGCCCCTAAAGTAGAAGGATTCTGGTGAGGACGTAGCATGAGACTCCGACCTTTCCCTGCGCTGTATAACTGCCACAAATTGGGGTCTCCAGGCAGACGTGGAATGCTGAAGAACGCATGGTAGTACCCCATATGATGAATGCCATCCTCTAGTATCGTCTTTTCCAGTAACAAGCTTCGTGATTTGGACATTGCCCCATCCGCAGATACAACTAAATCATACTGATCAGATGTCTCGTCACTGAAGTCCACCCCAATGCCTTCATCTGTTTGGTGGAGATCCTTGATTGTGTTTCCATACACATAGTGCACATTTTCAATATTCTGAGTAGCCTCGAGAAAAAGCCGTGCAAGATCGGATCTTAGAATTTCATGCTCAGTGGTAAATACCTCACCTACGCCCAGAGTCACAAACGGCTTGCCTGAAGAATTCAGGACGGTCGTGCCTTCTTCTCCAGTGGAGCACGCATGAATTTTATCCAATAAATTCATTTTTCTCAGAATATTCAGAGCGTTGGTGCGACGAATGTCGATAGCCTGGCCGGTGGTCCTGGGAACCGGTGATCTCTCCATGATAGTCACCGACACATCCAAACCAGTTTTACTAAGCCAGTAAGCAAGGCAGGGACCTGCAATTCCTGCACCCGATATCAGGACTTTCAATTGAGGAGATGCAAGGCTGCTGGACATGTCTAAAGTTCTTGGTAGTAACAAAGTATGTTTGCTGAATTATAGCACTAGAAAACGGGTGACGTCAGCAAAAAAAAAGCCATTAAATGTCCATTGAATGACTCAGGGATTTCTTGGCTCGAATTGCCTAATTGGAAGGGTCAAACGTTGCAGATTGTTGCCAATGCTGGATCCATCGGGTAAGTGAGCCGGGGAAGTATGTTGTATATCCGACGGTTTCTGCGACTTTATCACTTGTTTTTGCCGATTTGTTTGATATTAGTCTTTTGCTACGAGATAGATGATTAGTATTTTATTTAGATATTTTTGGAAAGATATTTACGTCGTATTACTGGTAATTGCGCTTAAATAACAATTCAAATGCGCTTAAGTAATAGATTGCGGGGGAATTCGACCGTCAATGGATGACGTATATTTCTCCGAAAGTTATGCCTACTGTTATATAGTTGTATTTACCTTTATATAACAGAGAGATAGTCATTATTTTGCTGATTTTTATGCTTTTATTGCATTCTTGAATGCCTATTGCCATGCTCTTGGTATCCGATCTGACTACCTATCGGATCAATTATTTATCCAAAAATGGCCAAATTACATCAACAAACGACTGATAACGGCGAGGCGCCCGACCCCGGTGGGCCGGAACCTGATATTGTATCTGAGGACAATAATTTCGACGAAATACCCCCAGATATCGCTTTTTTGCTACCGAAATCGATTGAATTGGCGTTGAATAAGCTGGAACAGGGTACCGCGACATACACGCGTGCCACAGCAACAGACTTCACCTCTCACAACAAATGGTTTTATGACTCTACTCATGAGGACGCGGGTGGAATGCTCCTTAAAGACATTCTGCAAGCGCTTCAGGATACGTTCACGTCCTGTCAGCAACGTTGTGATGCTTCCGACGCAAAAGTAAACAAACTGGTTGCGGAGGTCGAACAACAACGCTTGACCATCGAACGGCTACTGGAGGCCAATTCCACATTGCAGACTAGTTCTCAGGAGGAGGCTGCAGTGCGAGAGGAGCTCGAGGCAGCCAACAGGAGTAATCTGGAGCGAGGCGATCGTTTTGAATCGGAAGTAAACAAACTGACGGAATTGACCAAATCTCAACAAACGACCATTGAAACACTGACAGCCAACTACGACGTGGAGATTGAAGTGCGGGAACGATTGGAAAGACAGATTTCCAGTGTTACCGAGGAATTGAAAGCTTTGCGGGACGACGCTGAGTTCGTGCCATCTGGATCTGGATCTGGAACCTTTAACAAGAAAATCGAAAAAAAAGTACAAAATTTGGCCGACGCCATCCAAAACCTTGAAAAAAAAACAACCGCCCTTGAATCGGAGGCTGCTCGCCTCCGTGCTTCCGACCATGTCACTAGAGAACAATACGACAGCCAGTACAAAGCCTTCGCGACTACTTTGCAAGAAGTCCAGCTCAAGCTACCGCAAACAACGACCGAACTTTCCAAAGTCAAGCAAATCGCCAATCGCGCTCAGGGAGAAGCTCAACGCACCACGCGTTGGGCCCGCGCGAACTTGCGCCCCGAGAATAACGAATTCCGACCGCCAAAGCCTAGAGACCCGGCCCTGCCGCTGTATAACTTTAAAGTCATCCAGCCCCGGGACCCAGAAATGCCACGAGATGAATTAGCCAAGCAGATCAATCAAGCTGTTGGCAAAGAAGTCGTTGCTGCGCTCCATCCTACTCAGAACGAGCACACCAGCAACCTCCGAATGCACCTCAAGAACCAGCCGCCAGCCAACCTAATGGATCTCATTGAGGACGTGGTGACTGAAGTTAGTACCAGCCAATGGTTCAAGATAGCCATTCATGGAATCGCACGGGACATTAACCCCGCTGATTTCGAATTTGACTTCACGCAATCGAATAGAGTGGAGCTAGCGTGCCCGATCAGGAGTCTCACTAGAGAAGAGACCCGCAGACGAACTCAGACGCTTCTTCTGTGCTTGAAGAATGAAAACGAGTTTGAGCGTATCTTCAATGATGGCTTCCTCCATTTCAGTGTCCACAACTACTGCCTCTCACTGTATGACCCGTTAGCTGAAAAGCGGGTCTGGGGACATCATTCAGGAGTTTACAGACGCCGCTCACAAAGACCGTACAATGCCCGTTCCGCTCCGGTCCCTGGTCGATCCATGGCTGACGTGATGCCCGCCGAACCCCCCAACCGACAGCAACCTGCCCAAGACAGCAGTTCCGAGGGGGAGCAAGATATATTCAGGATCCCCAAGAAGCCCGGCATCACGGCTTCCATATCGGAAACTGATATAGACAGCCCTAGCCCCTCGCCAACCGAAGACGAAGGAAGTGATAGCCAAGAAATGACAATTACCAGCGTCACCGCCGGTGATAAACAGCCCTCACCAACCCCTGCCGAGCCTAATGACTACTAGACAAAGCAAGAGTGACGATAATATCAAAGTCAAACAATTGAACTGCAGACGAATGCGGACAGTTGTTCACACAATATTCGAAGAATCATTAAGAGACAACACGGCTATCCTCCTACTACAGGAGCCAGGTGTTCACAAAGTATCGGGTGACTACAAACCTATCGAGCATGCAGGGTGGACCTGCCACTGCCAGCACAAGCCTGGCGAGCGCCCGCGCGCAATAACATACACCAACGACACCATCTTCCAATCGACGGCAATTATCAAAGATCCGGCGCTATCATCGCCTGATATGGTCACCATCAAGGCAGGCTGGACGGCAATCACTAACATGTACAACCCGCCAATGGCTCAATCACCTACGCCTTTACAAACTTGGATGCGCAACGTGAGCGAAAGAGGTGCAACAAAAGTTTCGCGTGTCATCGCAGGCGACTTCAATCTTCATCATCCAATATGGCAAAGCAACGTAACGGCGCAAAATACATCCAACGAGTGGGTGCAATGGATGCGAACGCACGGCTATGTGTTACTCAGCAAACCCAACTACCCCACATACCAATCCTTCAGGGGGAGAGAGTTCGTTCTGGATTTGGTCATCGGGCAACCGTCACTACACATCAACGTTCCGCATACTTACAAAGCCACGGCATCGGATCATCATCAAATAGAATGGCATATAGATATTCCCTTCATGGACACTGAATACTGTCAGCCACGTCAGCAAGGCTACAACTACAAGAAGGCTGATTGGGAAGTATTCGAGAAAGAGATTGCGGCACGGCTGACCGGCATCCGAGCTCCAAGGGGCCTGCAGAAACACAATGCGGCTAGTAGAGCAGCAGCCGATCGATTTGCCGAGCTACTGACAAGTCATCTCGTAGCGGCCTTAGACCAAGCAGCGCCGAAACTTAGGCTGGTCAGCCACAGCAAACCATGGTGGAACGACAAAGTGAGAGAGAAGGGCAAGGAACTGGGAGTGGCTGCTAGAAATGCCAAGAGGTACAATACGAGGGCCACGAGGGCCACTAAGGCAGCAACCTCTAGGATGTACCGACAGACTGTATTGACATCCAAACGAGAACACTTGGAAGAATACCTTTCAACCAGGACTGGAAATCAAATCTGGCAGGCCGCGAAGCAATTTCAGCCTAAGAAACATAAAGGCTCGGTCCCAGCATTGAGAACAGAAAATGGATATGCAACATCCTTCCAAGAGGTTACGGAAATTTTCAAGGAACGGTTATTCCCGCCTGTACCGACCGGAAAGTGGAGGCCACAACAGGCTCAACTCACGAGCCAGTGGCCCAAGCTGACCAAACAGGAAATACGCGACGCTCTGTCGGCAATGGGTCCGAAGAAATCTCCTGGCCCAGACTTGCTAAAAACTGCGGTTATATCACAAGCCATGAAGAATCGCAGCTACAGCAAGCTCCTGGCAGAGTTGCTCACGTATTGCGTCAGGGAAGGATATCACCCCCGGCCATTCCGCGAGAGCCACACTGTATTAGTGCCCAAGCCCGGCCGTGATCCTACGCTAGCGAATTCATACAGGCCCATTGCACTGCTCAACACACTAGGGAAGCTACTGGAGAGAATCATGCACAATCGAATATCATCCCTAGTCGATAAATCTCTCCCCAATAATCAATATGGTAGCAGAATCGGCTACAACACGGTCGACGCTCTAACGAAATTGGTCAATGACGTTGACATGAATAAGGTGAAGGGGAAAGTAACGAGTATCGTCACAATCGACATCAAAGGAGCGTTCGACAACGTGCACAGTACAAAGCTGCTGGAAAATATGGAACAGCTGCACGTCCCACAGGCCGCATGCAATTGGACATTCAACTTCCTGAAGAATAGGAAAACTAGCCTCCTCGTCGATCAAAAGGAATCTAGGATGGAGCCCATCCAGACAGGCATCCCCCAGGGATCCCCGATATCCCCACTGCTGTTCTCAATCTATACAGCACCCCTTTACGACCTGATCAAGAGAGAGAGGGTTCCGGTTATAGGATATGTAGACGACCTCACGATTTACAAGGCAGGGGAGACGGTGGAAGACAACACGGAGAAGCTGGAGTGTCTGTTAAGGAAGATCGACCAATGGACTGAAGAATACCATACGGAAATTGATTACGGGGACAAATTCGGATTCATTGAGATTCGCTGCAAGGAAAAACAGCGAAAGCCGGGCCCTGGCATCAGGTTGAAGACCGGCGAGGTCCGTAAACCAGCAGCCACCCTCAAGATACTAGGAGTGATTCTGGATAAAAATTGGAGCTTCAAGCCACACGGAGAAGCAGTGGTGAAGAAAGTAAAACAGGCGGTTGCCCACCATGCTCAGCTCACGGGACGATATGGAGGCGTGAGCAGCCACGCAGCACTGACGTTCTTCAAAGGAGCCGTTCGACCGATATTTGAATACGCCAGCACAATATGGTACGACCGTCAGACAGCAAAGATACGAGATACGCTGCAGAAGCTCCAAAACGAGGTATTGCGTCGGTCACTGGGTGCCCACCGGATAACCCCAATCTCGGCACTTCACAAAGACACGGAAACTCCAATGGTGGCTCAGCGTATGCGTCACCTAGAGAGAAAATCTGTTATACGAATGGCCAG
>JAJMJB010000065.1:0-13033 GCA_030568895.1 Casaregolazyma suthepensis
AGATGAAACCGTATCCACACTTGACAAGTCGAAAGACTACTTTGAACACTATGAACACATCACCTCGTGATATATGGTATAGTCGTGGGTCTGCTGTAAGGCTCAAGGACTTTAAACTGTCCGCTGCGAATTAATTAGTTCAGGACGTAAACTAGGATAATAATAATAATAATAATAATAATAAAGGAAGAAGATGGCTCGGTGCAACGAATAAGCAGTTGAACATCTCTCTGGCCATAATTAACATGTCATCAACATAGACCAGTGGGATAATTAGATCAAAACCTGGGTAGTTAATATAAACATTGGAATCAAGCTGATAATGCTCTTCAGTCTAGTTCATAGAATTTTCCATGAGTGCCTTCACACTTCAAGCGACTCGGGACACGAAGTCATGCTATATACGTGCGCTCTTCAACGACCAGCGATTGCCTGTGCGACCAAGTCGTCCACTGCTTTTGCAACGCGTTGCCTCTTAGAGTCGCGACTGAATATTATCGCCGACGTTTTCTTAAAAATTCAGCAATCTGGTTAACTTTATAGTTGAAATATTGAAATATCTTGTATTTTTAACTGATAATGATGAAAATAGACTCATTACGAAAATAAAAGTACAAATTCTCGAATCATTCTTGAAAAAACTAAATTGCAAAAGAAAAGTTGTAATTTGCTCGATGCAAAACTCGGATCAAAATGATGATATTCAGGAATGTTGTCGTTTTTTGACACAATTGGGAATTGTAGCAAAACAAAACTAAAAATAGAATTTGAACTAAAAATAGCTATTCACAATAAATCTCCAGATTATAAAATTAAACAGAGATATTCAGATCGGATGATTGACAATTATTAAAATTACTCAAATTTCGAAAGTAGATTCGACAAAAAATGTTTTCGATTTTGTGCTGATATATTTTTTTTTAATTTATTTTAGGTCACGTGAAATAACCCGCTAATGAGTGTGAGCGATTGCAGTCTTGTAGGTGGGCATTCATTATTTTACCGGAGACCGGTCATTTATCCATCTTGGGAATATCCCGCTCCATTACCTTTTAGGTACGCCTCTAATAAAACTAAACTAGAGACCTGAAAGGACAGTATTTCAATTCGATTTACTTCGCGTACTCGAACTATTTATCTCTGTGTATTTATTATTAGATATAAAACCTCTTCAAAATGCCAGTCTCTTATTAAGGAACCTTAAGAAACCAGACAGTTGCTGCGTCACGGCACAGTCCGGAACTGTAGTAAACTTCCCATTTAGTATAATATCGTGAAAGGTAGTGTTTCAATTGGCTAGATGTCAGCAGAACATGTCGGCTAAAATGTACCGGTAAATGGGGGCAAACACCGGGAGTACCGTCAAGCAGCCATTTGGCATCAAAGCGTTAGATCAATACATCCGTCAGAAATACAACCAAATCACATATTATAGATATATAGTTTTACTTCACTATACCTACTTATGACATTTTCAAATTGGCTCTGGCCCTTCCGAGAACTGCACTCTGTCAAACTTCCGGACCCAACGCCTCTGCAAATAGAACAATATCTTATCGCAGAAGTCCCAATATAGAATTATGCAATTTCTTTTGGAATGTGCTTATGGCCTTCTTTGTATCAGCAGGTTTTGATGTATGACAATGCCAGGAGACTGCGAACGAAAATACTCCAGGAAAAGCCTTATTAGGAAACCTTTGAGACGCACCGAAGCATATTTTACAACTATTTGTACTCTTAAGATAATATTTAGAGTATTTATCTGATTTTTGTTATATTTTTTTGGCTCTTTATGAGCATTTAATAGCTCATGTTACTACAGGCTATCATGTGGGCCCTTTCTTGTGCATAAGGGGTCTGGATATTATTTAAATATCTTGTACTCTTTAATAATAGCTCAAAATTTAGTTGATTGTCATGTCATTGCCATCAGTCGATCTTGGTGCTTATCTCTTTAAAAGATTGGAACAAGTCGGGATCCAGCATATCTTCGGAGTCCCTGGCGATTTCAACTTGGCTCTTCTGGACTACATCTACGAAAATGGGAATATGGACTGGCTAGGATGCTGCAATGAGCTTAATGCTGCTTATGCTGCTGACGGTTATGCTCGTCAAAAGGGCCATGCAGGTGCTCTGATAACTACCTATGGCGTTGGAGAATTATCTGCTCTCAATGGCATCTCCGGAGCTTATGCTGAACGAGTGCCCGTCATTCATATAGTAGGTACTACGTCTAGAAAAGCTATGCAATCCCATATGTTTCTTCATCATACCAAGCCTGACTGGTCTTTGAACTTTGTAGACCATAAAGTATATATGAAAACAGCAGAGCCGTTTTCTTGCGCAATGGAATTGCTTGATGAGCCTCAATTTGCAGCTGAGAAAATTGATCACGTAATTAGCGAGGTTTTCAAGAAGTCTCTTCCTGGCTATATTTGTATTCCTTGCGATGTTTTTGGATTGGAGCTTGCCAATGGCACTGAACGACTGCAGACTCATCTTGATATCAGATTTCTCTCTTCTATACCCCATGCCTCTCGACTTGAATATCAGCTTGCAGAAACAATAGCAGTGCTGATTTATGAATCTTCTAATCCTGTTCTATTGGTAGATGCCTTGGCTGCGAGGTGCCGTTTACGGCCTCAGGTACAGCAGTTTATTGATAAGACCAAAATGTGGTCTTTTATTGCACCACTAGGTAAATCTATTATCGATGAAACATGTCCATCGTTTATTGGGTGCTATAATGGAAAGTTCGCATTGGATGGTTCTGCCGAAGCTGTTGAGGATAACTCTGATCTGGTGATCCATCTTGGTCCTGTAAGAGTAGAGGGAAATACGGGAGTATTCACCGCGTCCATTGAAGAGGGAAAGCTTATTTCTCTCGAACCTGATAAGATAGTGATTTTGGGCAACTCGTATGAGGGAGTACACTTTGTTCCGGTTTTCCACAAGCTGGTTGACCTACTGGACGGTGCTAAGATGAAGTTCCGTCCATCTGAACAGAATCGGCCCCAACTTGCTGAGATTTTGGATCAGGATCCATATGCGACTCATATAACGCAGTGTCAGCTGGTTGAGAGATTTGGAGAGTTTATTAAACCAAACGATACGTTTATTGCGGAAAGTTCCTGCTTTTCCTTCAACTCCCCATTCGTCAGGCTAAAAAGTAACTGCAATTTCTGGGCACAGCTCTTCTACTCTTCTATTGGATACACACTGCCCTCGAGTCTCGGATGTGCTGTGGCCAAGAAGGAACTTGAGCAACCGGGAAGAATCATCTTGGCTGAAGGTGATGGTTCAGCTTTGATGTCTCTGCAGGAACTTGCCACTATCATCAGGAACAAATTGCCGGTGATCATATTTATCATGAATAACAGCGGATATTCAATTGAGCGATCTTTGCGGGGTCCAGAGAAGAGCTACAATGATATAAGTTTGATCAGATGGATGGAGATTCTCAAAACCTTTGGCGGAGATGAGCAAACAACACAATCATTTAAGGTGACTACCAGGAAGGAGTTTGAGCATCTGATCAAAAGTCCTCAGCTTGAGAATCCCAAGAAGGTTACTATTGTTGACATTCTTCTAGACAAGAACGACTATAGCTCTCTGGTGAACAAAATGGTTGCACTTCTCATGAAGAAAAGTTAGAAGGGGTAAGAGAGTAGGTGGAGTAGAGAAGGGTGAAGTTTGTATGGTTTATAGGGTAGAAGTAGAGGTGAAGTTGAATAGTTTATCCGTGGTTAACAGGTTAGTGAAACCAAGTTCGTCATTAGATACCCATATACATGGTATTCGTTCGTGTGTGATGCAAAGTAATAGCATGAACATATAACAGTTGGCCTTCTCCGCATTTGTCTACAGTAGTTTGTCGTTACAATGCCTTCAGAGTTGAAAGCATAGAAGAAAGAGCTGTGCTTGCAGTGCTTCGCGACCATACTGAGCCTGTCTAGATATTAGCCAGAAATTGAAGGCTAAACTAAAGCCTAGTGTATACCGTACCGTACAATCAATTGACGATACTATCTTCTGCTGGACAGAAGCCATCATGCCGGCATCCTCCCAGATTCGGCGCCCGCACCAAGCAATTACCGCTCCAGATTAATATTCGAGCCGAATTTAGCATACAGCAGCTTCTTGAGATCGCTCATCTCGTCCTGCACGGTGGAGATGGCCTCGTTGACGCTTCCCAGCTCTTCATTGAGCCTTTCTGATTCTTTCTGAAGCCGATCCAGCGCATCTGGCTGCAAGATAAACACAAACCCGTCCCCTATTTTATATTGGACTTTGTCGTCTTCATCCACCAGCTCCAGCTCCAGAATAGCGTCGTCAATGTACTCCTTCTCGGTCTCATGGGCCTGGACCTCTTCTTCCAGCTCCGACAGTTTCGAGTTCAGCTTGGAAAACCGGTTGATTTTCTTCTGGTCCTCCCATAAAACCTCGATATCGTTCGTCTGGCCCTCCGGTAAAACTTGCATTGTTGAAATCGGTTATGTTTTCAGATGGTTGAAAAAGATGGGATCAAACTTTGTTGCAAGATTCCAATGGATCTGCTCGCCAGACTGTGCAAAGACGCCAAAGTGGCTCTTGCAGTGAGTGGTGGCGTGGATTCCATGGCTCTTGCGTATTT
This sequence comes from Casaregolazyma suthepensis, assembly GCA_030568895.1. Taxonomy (NCBI): domain Eukaryota; kingdom Fungi; phylum Ascomycota; class Dipodascomycetes; order Dipodascales; family Trichomonascaceae; genus Casaregolazyma; species Casaregolazyma suthepensis. Next base: position 4,634 of record JAJMJB010000065.1, read on the forward strand.
AGTTTCTCGTAAAATCGCTCCTTCTCGCATCCATGCCTTCACCGTAGATCATTCTGCTCGTTCCGACAGCCATACTGAGGCCATTCAGGTCGGAAAACACCTGCAGCACATTGGAATCACGAACCACCATATTCTGCGGCTTACATGGCCTCAGAATGAATTGCCTAGGACAAATTTTGAGCTCGAGGCTCGAGTTCTACGCAGAGATATCATGATGAACAAGTGCAGGGAGCTCGGCCTGAATCATCTGTTTCTGGCCCACCATTTGGACGACCAGCTTGAAACGTTTATTTTTCGGCTCATACGAGGAAGTTCTCTCTACGGACTAGCTGGAATGCATGAAAAGTCGTACGATAATAACATAGTTGATCCCAATTCGCGCGGTCCTGTTACTATTGTCAAGCCGCTACTTCATATGTTTAAGCATAACCTTTATGATATATGCTCGGCTAACAATGTCCAGTGGGTCGAGGATCCTACTAATAAAGATCCTACGCTGACAATGCGGAATTCCATTCGTTTTCTGTGGAAACAAAATGGCTCGCTTCCTCAGGCTCTTGGTGTGACCAGCCTTTCAGAAACGCTCGAAATTTTACAAAAAAACCGGTCCTTTTATGAAAAGATGGCCATTGACCAGTACCACACTCTTCAACAACAAGGAAAATTGCATATGGACCCTGTGCTCGGTCAGCTCATCTGCCAGCTACCAGCTGATTTCTCCTCATGGCCCAACTCGGCCAGAATCCTGCTATTATACCGACTGGTGAGAATAGCCAGCCCTCTTCATCACGAATACCGGCTGTCGACTATAGATGATCTATCGCAGCACTTGAAGAAGTCGACGCAGAATATCCCCAATTACGGAAACGTCAACTTCAAGTACGACTCGGGAAAATTGATCATGTCTCGAGCACGCATATTCAGGCATCAGGCGATCCAGGCACGATTTTCAGTACGTCCCAATATCTGGTCGCGGTGGATCCTGTTCGATAACCGATATTGGATTCGTGCCATGGCAACGGGACAAGAACCTGTTGACCTCGATGTATCTCTGCTGTTCGACCCGAGCAAAATGAAAGCGCTACTGGCCAGAAAGTTTGGTCCAGAAAACTGGCCATCAAAGCAACTACTGTGTGCTCAACCATTTGTGCGGAAGCTTCCCAGAACTCCTGGCGATGAGGTAGTGCCGGTCGGTTTTCCAGTGATAGGAAAGCATGACAGTAGCCAAGGAGTTCAAATAGAGTGGAAGTACAAGGAATTTGCTGACGCATGAGTTTGCTGACTGTTGGTCGTAGATCTGTTATATTTCTACCACTGTGGGCTCCTCTTCCTCCTCATTATCTTCATTCTCCGCATCGTCGAGACTCACACCAAACTGACTATGCATGACAGAAAAAATATCGTCCAGCGCGGAAAGCAGCTGGCCATTATCCTTGACTTGTTCCTTGACTATGTCGCGGAATTGTATGTACAAATTCACCACAAATGATCTCTGGAGAAGATCATCAAAATAATCAGCAGGGCATAACTTCAGCTGATTGGTTATTAGCCTCAGCAACTGGAAGTAGCTCTGAGGCCTGTCGACGACGTTTGTTTTGCAGTGAAGCATCAATTCACAGAGCCGTTTCCACTGCTCTGCACACGAATAGTTGGCAGTTATTATGACTGCCGAGAAACAGATTTGAATCTCTGTAAATATGTCACGAATATTATGACTTTTAAGTATCACGTTGTTTAGATACCAGCTTTTGTCGAGGTAATGCTCTGTAAGCTCTGAGCCGACCATGTTGTCTCCCCACGTCCGCTTCAGGTCTACGTCTATGAAATTTAGCTCAGATTCGCCGTTCTCCTGGTCAACCAAAGACTGGATGATATGATCTTGTTCAATATCAGTGCCAGATCTCTCAGATCGGGATCTGGCTGAATCCACCAGGCTTCTGCGCAAGATCTCATTCTCGGCCCTGGACGTACTTGTCGATGTTATGAATCCGTCAGGGAATATTCGTTCAACGTCACTTATAAGTGTTTTTGAGTCCACCAAAGAATTCCACTGATCTCGAAGCTCATCTGAATAGGCTATCATATACGAGTAGTAGTCGCCCAAACGGGACTTTTCTGCCGATACATTGAGCTCTCCTAATTGGTCGTCGATTTTCATTGTTTCTGACTGTGAATCCCACTCAAAGATGCTTGTTTTTCCTTCGGAAGCATGGAAATATTTGGCATTTCGGACACTTTGGACGTCTTTGGCCCAGTGGATTACATGGATTCCATCGGGAATAAGCTTGATACCGCGAAAGGCCGGACTGGACTGGAAAAACTGGACATCTATACCAAGCAAAAACCCCTCTGGAACGCCTAAAACAGCCACAGTGGTCTTAGGAGGTGGCATGGAGATGCCATGGAGTTGTTTGTTTCCGGTCGCTTTAAGCTGCAATTACGTAATCGGCCGGTTGTCTGCTCACGTAATCTTCCACTGTTAAAATGAGTCAAAAATTTCATCCTTCTCTCCATTCTTCAACTCACCTCCAATGGATTTCCCGAAAGAAGAGGAGAATATCCTCAAGTTGTGGGACGAGATCGATGCATTTCGTACGTCGTTAGAGCTCAATAAGGGCAAAAAGTCCTTCACTTTCTATGATGGGCCTCCTTTTGCAACTGGCACTCCCCACTATGGCCATATGCTCGCTAGTACAATCAAGGATATCATTCCCAGGTATGCGCATATGAATGGGCATTCTGTTCAGCGTCGTTTCGGCTGGGATACCCATGGTTTGCCCGTGGAGCACGAGATCGACAAGAAACTGGGCATCACCTCCAAAGAAGACGTCATGAAACTTGGCATTGACAAGTACAATGACGAATGTAGAGCCATTGTCATGCGCTACGTCGACCAGTGGCGCCATGACATTGGTCGCCTGGGCCGTTGGATTGACTTTGATAACGATTACAAGACGTTATATCCGTGGTTTATGGAGTCTGAATGGTGGATCTTCAAACAACTCTACGAGAAGGATAGTGTTTATCGTGGGTACAAGGTCATGCCGTACTCCACTGGATGCAATACTCCTCTGAGTAACTTCGAGGCCGCTTTGAACTACAAGGACGTGCTTGATCCCGCCGTTACAGTGGCTTTCCCTCTGGTCGATGACCCCAAGACCAAACTGGTGGCCTGGACCACTACTCCGTGGACCTTGCCCAGCAATATTGCGCTGTGTGTGAACCCTAAGTTTGAATATGTGAAAATCCACGATGAGAAGACCGGTGACAACTACATTTTGCTGGAAAAACTCATCACGACCCTGTACAAGCATCCGAAGAAGGAGAAGTTCAAAGTCGTTGAGAAAATCAAGGGCAGCGATCTCAAGGGTCTGAAGTATGAGCCTTTGTTCGACTACTTCTACGACAAGTTCGAGAAGACCGGTTTCCGAGTCATTGTGGCTGATTACGTTACTGATGATAGCGGTACAGGTATTGTTCATCAGGCTCCAGCTTTCGGTGAAGAGGATTACAATGCAGCCATGGCAAACGGTGTCATTTCTGAGCAGCTTCAGCCTCCTAATCCCGTAGACGATGCTGGTCGATTTACCTCTGTCGTGTCTGATTATTCTGGTACTTATGTTAAGGAGGCAGATCGCCAGATCATCAAGCATCTCAAAGAAAGAGGCAGATTATTGGTGGATGCCCAGGTTCAGCATAGTTATCCATTTTGCTGGAGATCCGATACGCCTTTGCTGTATCGAATGGTTCCCGCCTGGTTTATCAGAGTGCAGAAGATCATTCCAAACATGCTTCAGCATATCGAGGAAACCAGATGGGTGCCAAATAACATCAAGGATGGCCGATTTGGCAATTGGATCAAGAATGCACGAGACTGGAATATCTCGCGAAACAGATACTGGGGCAATCCTATGCCATTGTGGGTCTCTGATGATTTTGAGGAGGTTGTTTGCATTGGTTCCATTCAAGAACTCAAGGATCTCAGTGGTGTACAAGATATCACTGACCTGCATAGGGAACATATCGACCATATCACTATTCCTTCGAAAAAGGGCAAGGGTCAGTTGAAACGAATTGAAGAGGTGTTCGACTGTTGGTTTGATTCAGGATCCATGCCTTATGCTTCCAAGCATTATCCCTTTGAAAATAAGGAGTCATTCAGTGACAACTTTCCTGCTGATTTTATCAGCGAGGGTCTAGATCAAACTAGAGGATGGTTCTATACACTGACTGTTCTTGGGAACCATTTGTTCAATGTTTCACCGTTCAAGAACTGCATTGTTACCGGCATTGTGTTAGCTGCTGACGGCAAGAAGATGTCAAAGCGATTGAAAAACTATCCTGATCCTAATGCGATCTTGGATACCTATGGTGCAGATGCGTTGCGTCTTTATTTGATCAACTCTCCTGTTCTCAAGGCCGAAACGCTGAGATTCCGTGAAGAAGGCGTCAAAGAGATTGTTTCCAAGGTTCTGTTGCCATGGTGGAACTCGTTCAAATTCTGGGAGGGCCAGGTAGCTCTCTTGAAGAAGACACATGGCCACGAGTTTTCTTATGACCCCAAGCAGGCTGAATCGTCTACCAATGTGATGGATAAGTGGATCATGGCCAGTATGCAAACCATGATTGGTCACATTCATTCGGAACTGGGTGAATATAGACTTTACTCTGTTGTTCCAGGTTTGCTGAATCACATTGATGATTTGACTAACTGGTACATTCGGTTGAATCGTGGACGCCTAAAGGGTGAGAATGGTCTTGCTGACGCTCTGCATGCTCTCAATACTTTGTTCACCGACCTCTATGTTTTTGCCAAGGCTATGGCTCCTTTCACTCCTTTCTTGTCTGAGAATATATATCAGCGCCTTAGAAGTGGCTTTCCTGCCGGTGGCCAGTCGGAGAAAGATGTACGATCAGTTCACTTTTTGGATTATCCTCAGGTTATGACAAAGCTACAGGACCCGGACACTGAGCGAGCTGTTACTAGAATGCAGAGAGTCATTGAATTGGGACGAACTATTAGAGACAAGTGCAATGTTAGTCTCAAGACTCCTCTGAAGAGCCTGGTTGTTCTGCACCATGATGAGCAATATTTGAAGGATTTGGAGGGCTTGAAGCAGTTTGTTATTGATGAACTCAACATTCGGGAACTTCTGTTAACCTCTGACGAGAAAAAGTACGGTGTTGAGTACCGTGCTCAAGCCGACTGGCCGGTCCTGGGTAAGAAACTCAAGAAAGATATTGTTAAAGTCAAAACAGCTTTGCCGAATCTGAAGAGTGAAGAAGTTCAGCAATACTTGGAAACTGGCAAAATCGAAGTAGGTGGTATTGAACTTGTTAAGGGCGACTTGACGGTGATTAGAGACATCAGTGGATCTCAGACTGCTTCTGGTCATCATTCCAATAGTGATCAGGATGTTCTGATTATCCTTGATATCAACGTTGACGATACGCTGAAGTCCGAGGGTCTTACACGGGAGTTTGTCAATCGTGTACAAAGGTACCGAAAGAAGCTGGGTCTTCAGCAAACTGATGAGGTTCAAGTCCAGTATGAAATCGTCAAGGATCCCATTGATTTGGTATCATGTCTGGAGCAGAATGCCAGTCTACTTGAGAAGTCGTTGAAACGGCCGCTTGAGGTTTACAAAGCTGATGGTAGCGGTATTCTTGGAGAAGAAGAGCAGGAAATCGGCGAGGCCGTATTCAAGTTGCGCCTGCTTAAATTGTAGTTAGTGAAAGTTATATTGTAATCTGAAAAGAAATAAATAATAGATGTAACAATTCGCTGCTCATGGCATAGCAGTTCTATATAGTGATGATGTCATGTGAATCGTGCTTCTTATCATGGTAATTTTATTGGTGTAAGAAAACAAACCAATTAACCTATGCACGTTGGGATCTAGGCTCTTATGACAGTGGTGAAGCTCACAGAAGACCAGAGTCGAACAGAGTAATAATAAGTATCCAGACCTTAGGATAACACTATTAATACAGACGGAATATATTGTAGCTATAGAAGCTGAGAGCTGTAAAGAATAAAGATAGGACTACCGTCCTATATATATGATAATAAATGAATGTCACGTGAGTCCACACACACTAAATGGGAATTCAGTCCCTGCCCATTCTAACAATTGGGACTTTAAAATCTTTATTTACTTCTGACGCCGATCTTATCACCTCAACCGTAACGTTTATTGTTTTACTATTTATTATTCAATGCCTGGCCGTTTAGCCAGTGATAGGAGCCTGAGTCCTTTTGATTCATCCAGACGAAAAAGATATCGTCGAACTGGCTCCAATTCTCAAGGAGTTGGTGTCTCTACGCCGTCAGTTCGAATGCATGAACCTATTCGATCTGCGTTTGTATCTCTCGACAATTCTTCTCCGAAAGTAGAAGTGCCCGAGGATGCTCATTGCGTGTATTTTTCATTTCTATCTTTAGTTTCTTTTCTCAACTATATGGAAAATTATTACGGCCCTACCCTTACCGACTCTTTTTGCGAGTCACTTTCACCCTCACCTTCCCTATCTAGGTCCGCCGATCTGCGATTTTTGTCTTACGACTCTGGCGATAATGATACGCCAGGAGAAGTGACCAATTCTTTTTGCGAGTCACTTTCATCCTCTGGCGATACTGATACGCCGGGAGAAGTAACCAACTATTCTTGGGAGTCAAGTCCACCTTTGCCTTTACGATCTGGCTCCACTAGTCTGCGATTTTGGTCTTACGATTTTGGCGATAATAGTACGCCGGGGAGGGTAACGAGCTCTTTTTTCGAATCACCTTCACCCTTGCCTTTACGATCTAGGTCCACTGGTCTGCGATTTTTGTCTTACGACTCTGGCGATACTGATACGCCAGGAGAAGTAACCAACTCATTTTGCGAGTCACTTTCACCCTCTGGCGATAATGATACGCGAGGAGAAGTGACCAACTCATTTTGCGAGTCACTTTCACCCTCTGGCGATATTGATACGCGAGGAGAGGTGACCAACTCTTTTTGCGAGTCACTTTCACCCTCTGGCGATATCAATATCGCCAGGAGGGGTAACCAACTCATTTTGCGAGTCACTTTCACCCTCTGGCGATAATGATACGCCAGGAGAAGTGACAAACTCTTTTTGCGAGTCGCTTTCATCCTCTGGCGATACTGATACGCCAGGAGAAGTAACCAACTCATTTTGCGAGTCACTTTCACCCTCTGGCGATATTGATACGCCAGGAGGGGTAACCAACTCATTTTGCGAGTCACTTTCACCCTCTGGCGATACTGATACTGATACTGATACGCCGGGAGAAGTAACCAGCTCTTTTTTCGAATCACCTTCACCCTCGCCTTTACGATCTAGTTCCCCTAGTCTGCGATTTTTGCCTTACGACTTTGGCGATAATAGTACGCCGGCGAGGGTAACCAGCTCTTTTTTCGAATCACCTTCACCCTCGCCTTTACGATCTAGCTCCCCTAGTCTGCGATTTTTGTGTTACGACTCTGGCAACTATTCTTGCGAATCAAGTTCACCCTTACCCTTACGATATGGATCTGCTATATCTAGCTGGTTGGCTGACTTGTGGGCTAGCTGGATGATCTGAATCAGCGTTGTTTGTTGCTGGTTTTTGTGTTTGGGTCTCTCATGGTGAAGTTTAACTACTTCACTGTATTGTTTTTATTCTACATGCATCAACTTCGGTTTTCATTCTTTTCTGCATGCATCAACTTTAAGTAGTTTTATTTATTAATCGGTGTTTGGATATACCAACTGACTAGTCGGAAGACTACTTTGAACACTATGAACATATCACCTCGTCAGGTCTTTCAACTTATTCTCTGCTATCTTCAATGCTTCTCTCCCGGTACATTCCTGCTCCACTGTCTCTGTGTTCTTCATATATTTTATCGGCATCCCTGTCAGTTTCAAATCCTGTCGATCTGTTAGGCTTCTTACTCCATGTTCTCGATGCACCAGTTTATCTACGTGACACTCGTCAATTCCACTCTTCCATTAGCAGCCATCTGTCTCAGCGCATCAATAGAGATCCCATTATAATCCTTATCAACGGAGTTACCGTCAAATTCGTTTATAGGCATGGCTGATGTCCTCAAGCAAGTTTGTCCATTCAGCTTCGACAACGGAACATGCAGGACACCGGGATTTGTCAAAAGTTTCGGCATGATCTACAATTCCGAGTTTACTGAATTGTTCCCCGGTCATTTTCACTACGCGAGTTACTGCGCACAGTTTGCTAAGTTCAATGATTCAACCAGAAGGTCATATTCTAACGGTCGGTCCTGACACATAGGGTCGATTCACCACTTTTTTCCCAAAAGGGGAAAACCTGTATAAAGTATCAGAATCTTATGCAACTTAGATGATATTATGAATATTAGAATCAAATAT